>CAJQZJ010031994.1:396574-476571 GCA_907164525.1 Lophiomys imhausi | reverse complement strand
ACACACACACACACACACACACACACACACACACACACACACACACAAATATAGACACACAGAAACACATACATACTCACACGCACACACACACATATATACATACATATACACATCCACACACATATACACACATACAAATATATATATATGTACACATACATATATATACACATGTATATACCTAAATATACATATGTATGCACACATGCACACATTTAATATATATGTGTATACACACATATATACACATACACAAACATATACATACATACATATATAATTATACACATATATGCATATAAATACACACATGCATACACCTGCATACACATATATATGCACACATACATATATACACATGCACTACATACATACACACACACATATATACATGTGCACACAGACATATATCTGTATATATATATATATATACATGCATATACAAATGTATGCACTTGCATGCATACACAGAAACACATACAGACCCACACATTTTTGACCCTATTTCTCTGATTAATAATGAATACAATACATTTCTTTCCAACCTTTTTTGCTCCCATCTTCCCAGAGCAGGTTTCTCAGGGTGTGAAATAATGGACAGAGTGCTATAGACATGGCTCTTAGAAACTAAATTTTCTCACAGGAAACATGTCAGAGGCACATTTATCTATGTATATGAATCTATGTATATATGTATCCATCTATCCATCTATTATCTATCCATCTTTTATTTAGGACACTTATTTAGGGGAAATCCTCACTTGATTCCCTTCTCTTTGTATAAACCAAACTATAGACATTAAAGCTTCTTTGTAAAAATAACATTAATGTTCAAATTGCATGGTATTTTGGCATTTGATGGAATTAAACATTACCGTTTCCAACCTCTGACCTTTCTATTTTTTCCTACCATTTAGCATTAAGGAACATTTGACACACTCTTGCATGCCTCTTCTGAAATCTATGAACTATGAAATTATATAATTAATGGGTAGTTGAATAAGTGTCAAAACATTCATTTCACCTTGTTTTCTGTCTCACCTTTTCCAGATTCCCTTTTGGACAAACACAGTCATGGTCACAGCTACTCAAGACAATTAGCTTTCAAAACTCTGGCATAGAAGTCCCCATATAATCACTTGGAATGAGAAATGGCGTATATTTAAAAGCTTTGTGAGTATTTGAGGATTCACGGCCATCTGCTCCTCTCAGGACTGTCATCCCTGCATCAGTCCTTGTCTGTCTCCCACCCTACTTCTACACATTGTGAAGGTATCCTGTGGTATCCTTTGAACAGCCATCATCTGGCAGTTATTGGAACATGTGCATGTAACATGTTTTAAGCCCATCCCCCACCCCAGCCTACTAAGGGATTTAGAATTTCACTTAGTAAAGAAGAAATCTATTCTTGTGGTGGGAAGGGTTTGCGACTAAGTGAACTTTTAAACATGTTTTCCTAAACTACACTTTATCCAGTTCAAAATCTACACTTAATTTGTGATATGTGGACTGATGCCTGGCACATGGAAAACTACATCAACAGGATGGCTACTTCCACAGTCATTCTCATTTAAAACTAACACTTCGATATTCAGATACAAAACTTATATATTTGCCTAATAGATCACCTAATGCTTAAAACATTGCACAAAATATCTACAAAACGGGGGAAGATGTCATTAGCAGTTTCCTGACAGATGACAGATGGATTAGAAAAGACTGTGAGCAATATGAATGCTGCCATATATTCACCGAATTTTCAGCCTGGAAGATTAAATAAGTGTTAAGTCTGTGGCAATCCCAGGAATGAAGAGTAAAAAAAAAACAAACACACAAATCACTGTGTTTTGAAACAGCAAGAGCAACTATGTGAAGCATATGCTGAGAACAATCCACTGCCTGGAGCCCAGCTAGACAGACTTGCTGTGCTGGATGGTGCTGAATTAGATGAGGAAAAAAAAAATGTGCGTATGAAGATATGCCTCATGACTTTCCAAGAACAGCACTGGTGAATGGCAATGATCCCCACTGATATGTTTCTGGAGCCCAGTGTGGTGATTTGCTTGTATTTCAAGGTGTCAGAGGAAACTGTTATCGCACAATATGAAAGCTTTCTAATGATATCAGGTGGAAATAGTCTAAAGGAAAAAGACCCTTTTGAAGGTTGCTAATCACTTTTCTTTTGAATTTCTTCAGTTTTGTATTTTAGTATTTATTTTCATGAGCAGCATAAGGTATAAAAAATCTTAATGTGCTAAGGAAAATCATTTTGGGAGCAAGATTCTCAAATATATTTCATTCAGAATTTCACAAATATGCTCTAGTGAAAATATTTAAATGGGAAAATAACTACTATCTGGTAAACCACAGATTCTAGTTCTACCTTTCTTGATAATGCTGCATTGGCTATATCAACATCTTTATTATTGGAGTTCAATGTAAAGATTTATGTAACGTTGTGTATTGAATATAATTAACATGTTTCTATTTGCTTCTAATTCTAAGATCTCTCACTAAAAGTACAAGGGGGAAGTTCCATGAAATAAATCTTTCCCATAGTTTTGTTTTAAAACTTTAATCTTTAGTTAATTCACTTACAAATTAGATATTAAGAAATTCAGATACCAACATTTACATATACATTTGACCTTCAGTCCCTACCTTTTTTTGTATCCTGTGGCCCTTTGCAGTACTTAAATGTTTTTTCTTCCTTTATTTTTTATTTCTTCAAGTTACATCTCAATCACTGTCCCCTCCCTATTCCCCCTCCAGTCCCACCCTCCCACCCTCAACCCCCCATCCTCTTCCTTTTTTTTTTCTTTTAAGTTTAAGGTATATCTTATTTCCCCCTACAGTTTCCCCTTTCAGTCCAACAAAAGGCTCTTTCTCTTATAATAATAAATACAATACAGTACAACAGAGGTAATTAGGCCACAGTTATGAGGGTTATATGGCTTAACGTACATTCCCAATGACCAGTCCATATGTATTTGGTACCTGACTTTAACATTCTACTATCTAAACATCTCCATGAATTTAAAGGTCTATATCTGACTCAACATTCATACTAACTTGCAACACAATTTTAAAAGTATCTTCTTAGATCTATAACACTCTCTTGACTCCTAAACAACTCAAAATTAAATTATGAGACTCTAGCTATCTGTTCTTCAACCACCTCAGAGACCTGAGAGGGATAAATATATATGATTTTATAGGAAGTACAGGGCCTGCAGCTTCCCAAACTAAGAAATGACATACCAGTGACTGCCTGGACAGTTCCCATTTTCTCTCCATACATTACAGCATCAATCTTCAGTCGTTTGGCCCCATTTCTCTGACAGACATTGATTGTAGAGCAGGGGTTATGAAGGACTTACCTACCCTGTCTTGGCAGAGCTAGGCTGTCGACTTACCTGCTTCCAGGTTTTGTCCTTTTTGGACAGCATTCTGTCTACAGTTGGGGCAAGAGGCTTTTCCTACCAAGAGATAGGCTTGCGACTAATTCAGTCATCTCCCACTGGAGATTCTTCGATGCTCATCTACTTGGAGGAGAATAGGGGGTGCTGTCAGGACCGGCAAGAGACAAGCAACATCTGCTTACCCTAATATAAGAGGTAGACAGGGCCTCTTCAAAAACCTCAAGAGATCTGCAGAATATGGCATTCAAAGATGTTTTTGTAACTTTAGATTTTCTTATATCAAGACATATCAAGGCAGTACTTAAATGTTAATCTTGGCTACCAACCTAAATTATTTCAGAGCTTTATCAATTTGTGGGTATTATCTCACTTTCTTCACTGCTTCTGAATTCAACTGCACTAAAGGAATTTAGGTTTTTAAGGTAAAATTCAAATAAAATATTCCTTTGTGGAAAAGGCACAGATAAAATTCAATTAAGTGCAGGCATGTATATGTGACTCTTGTGAGATGGGTTTGTGATACAGATACAAAACGAGTGTTTACCATTCACAGAGTAAATTTGTGCCAGAATAAGTATTCCCACAGAGTCTTTTCGGGTTAGGTAATCCCATCATACTTGGAAAGGAAGAGCCAAACTCAAGGCAGCCAGAGAATGTTTAAGGCACAAGAATAAGGAAAGTGGAAAAATAGAGTTTCAGAGCACTGTGTGTCAATGGAACAAAGGAATAAAAAAAACTTTTGCTTTGTTAGTGAGAACAGCAGAGTCCTGAAGATGTTTGTGTGTGTGTTTGTATGCATGTGTGCATGTATGTGTGTGGTATGTAGGTAGGTGTATGTGTATGTCTCTCCCTCTGTGTGTGTGTGTGTGTGTGTGTGTGTGTGTGTGTGGTACATTCAGAGGACAATCACAGAAGCTGTCAGAGGTGCTAAGAATTAGATGGCAGGGTATTTTTGATATAAATAAAATGTTTCTGGAGACAATGTAAAATGAGGAAGCCAAAGTTTCCATGTAGACAGATGCAGAGGTCTGGAAGTGGTCCTTCTTGAGAGTTCAAGGGAATTTTGACTTAATTTTCACTTTTTATCTTTTTGTCAAATGTGTTGATTACATTGAAAATTATGTTTTGCTTCAGAATATCTGGTAGAATAAAATGAAATTGTTCTGAATTAATTTTACTGTTAATACTAAAAATGCTTGAATTTCACATAAAAACTTGAATATCCACAGCTAAAATCTAATATATGTTGTTTAATTAGTAATCATAGTTTTCCTTGGCAGTTTGTAAAGCCTGTGAACAGTATAGTAAGCCATAGGACATATTTGTTCATTAAATATTTTGGTTTGCTTGGACTCCCTAGGTCAGTTCTAGCTTGATCTTCTTGTGGGACTCCTAACAGTGAGAGCAGGAGCTGTCTCTGACTTTGTTGGCTGCCTTTGAGACCTTTTCCTGATACTTGGATTGGCTCACCTAGTCTTAATAAGAGAGGAGGCACCTTGTCTTACTGAAGCTTGATATGCCTTGTTTGATTTCTAAACAGAAACAGAGGAGTCGATAGATAGTGGGAGGCTGGGAGGAAGGAAGGAGGAGAAACTTTGGTCAACATGTAACTAACTAACTAAATTTTTGAGTTTTTTTTAAAGTATGTAACCAGGCAATTCAGAAAATTCATGCTTCTCTGTGCAAGCCTCTGGAAGGAAAACAAACAAGAAAACACAGGCAAGTGTCCACCGTTTTCTGAATTTTTGTAAATATTTACAGATTTTATATTTAAAAAAAATTTTTTTTTAATTTATTTAAGTGTATGTATGTAAGCCTGCAAGACTCTATGTATATCACATAAGAGTCTGCATGGGCCAAAAAAAAGAGCATTTTATACTCGGAATTAAAGTGGTTGTGAGCTGCCAGGACCCAAACCCCAGAGCAGCCAGTGATCTTAACCCCTGAGTCACTACTGCAGCCCTTTGCTTCTTATTCTTGCTTTGCATCCACAGGAAGTGCCCCAGTCTGTGAGTATCAATGCTGCCTTTTCTCTCTAAGTTAAGATTACATCATTTTATGTACTATTCCACTAGATTTGGATGCTTGGGATTTGACCTATAATTGACTCATTCTCAGGTATTTTTTTCTCTTGTTTTCTTGTCAATTCATGGTAAATTACCTGCCATGCAGAGCAGTGTGAGAGTTCCTCAGTAGTTTTGTGGTATGTTTGTATATAATTCGTGTGCTCTTCCACAATTTATGTGTCAGAAACTTGATCCTTATTACAGCGATGTTGGCCCTTGGTGGGGCTATTCAGAGGTGAAATGGAGTTTGTTGGGAGCATCATTACTGTTGTGAGATCCTAATTAGCTCCTTTAAGGCTTTGGGAACATTTACAACCAGTTCAGCATCTGAAGAGCAGGATTCCTTTAGTTTCCTTTCTACTCATTCAGTCATCATGATTACTCAATTACACTGATGTAGTCTCATTCTTCCATCAGAATCCCTAATGCACCAATGGAGAAGGAAGGTGGTGTGAGAGAACAGCTGGCAAAAGGAGCTCTTAATGACATAGTGGCATGTGGTGAGGTGCAGCACTGGCTGCCTACCTCTCAAAGCAGCTCGACCTAGAGTTGTAGAGTCTTCAGCTGTCTGTACTAAAAATCCTAGATTGGAACAATGATTCTGGAATTTAGTCCAGATGCTGAGGGCAATTGTGGGAGCCAGGCAGTGGTGCCATACGCCTTTCATCTCAGCACTTGGGAGGCAGACGGAGGTAGATTTCTGAACTATGGCCAGCCTGGTTCAGGAAGTGAGTTCCAGGACAGCCTGGGCTACACATAGAAGCAGGAAAATGTATAAGCAAGCATTTAAGCAAAGTAAGCGATTTTATATTGTATTCACAGTATTTGAGACCTCAGTTGTTTTTAATTCTTTATTGCTTGGTTTTCTTTACTATTTTCTTTAAATATTTTTCTCTAAACTATTAAAATACTTGTGTAGACCTGACAAGATTATAAGATTATAAGCATTCTAAAAAGATTGCTTAGAGGACTAAGCCCCAGGTAATTTGTATGTTCATATTAAAATGAAGATTCTGATTTGGTGTTCTCTGAAACTGCAATTTAATTATCAATTGTATTTATTAATAACTATAAACTATAAGATTAGGCTGGCAGGAAGCAGACAGTCTTGGCCTGCCTTAATAGGCAGCCTGATCTGTCCTGAGGAAAAAGTCCTGGATTACAGATGGCCTTCACCACTTGCAACTTAAATTCTATTAGCTAGTATCTTCATTAATAACTATATATTGTTATATTAGGCTGGAAGAACAGCCAGAGTCTTGGCAGGAGATCAGCAGGCTTGACTTGACTTAGAAGTCTGTATGCCTGGAAAGATGGCCTGGCGGTGCACTCTGGTGGCCAGGTTGGCAGGGTAGCTTCTGGATATCTATTAATAACTATAAACTATTATAGTAGACCAGCAGAATTCCCTGCGACCTGGAGGGTCAGTCGCCAGCATTGGCGGGAGGCTGATGGGCCTCAATTGCTTAGCCCAATAATTAAATACACCAAGACCTTTTAATGTTTCAACACTTAGCCCTTGTCTGGGCAGATTCTCAACTAGCTAATCTACATTAACTTGGACCATTTAATCCCAGTCACGTGGCCTGTTATTACCTTCCAGAGCTCTCAAACATCTGTCTGCTTCCATGTCTTCTGGCAGATAAAGAGATTCCTCTGCCTAAAACACAGGATTCCTGACATTTAATTTTTTGAGTTCTTTGTAAACTATGGATATTAGCCCTCTGTCAGGTGTGGGGTTGGTAAAGATCTTTTCCCAATCTTTAGGTTGCCGTTTTGTTTGAATGACAATGTCTTTTGCCTTACAGAAGTTTTTCAGTTTCATGAGGCACCATTTATTGATTGTTAATCTTAAAGCCTGAGCTGTTGGTGTTTTGTTCAGGAAGTTGTCACCTGTGCCGATGAGTTCCAGGCTTTCCCCCACTTTCTCTTCTATTAGATTTAGTGTGTTGGCTTTATGTTAAGGTCTTTGATCCACTTGGACTTAAGTTTTGTGCAGGGTGATAAGTATGGGTCAATTTGCATTCTTTTACATGTCAACATCCAGTTAGACCAGAACCATTTTTTAAGATGCTGTCCTTTTTCCATTGTATGGTTTGCCTTCTTTGTCAAAAATTAAGTGACCATTGGTGTGTGGGTTCATTTCTGGGTCTTCAATTCGATTCCATTGATCCACTGGTCTGTTTCTATACCAGCACTATGCTGTTTTTATTACTATTGCTGTGTAGTATAGCTTGAAATCTGGATGGTGAGACCTCCTGATGTTTTTTTATTGTACAAGATAGATTTAGTTATGCTGCCAAGAAACCAAATAATCCAATCAAAAAATGGGGAACAGAGCTAAACAGAGAATTCACAAAAGAGGAATCCCTAATGTCTGAGAGACACTTGGAAAATGCTCAGCATCCTTAATCATCAGAGAAATGTAACTCAAGATGACTCTGAGATTCCATCTCACACCTGTCAGGCTAAGAGGAAAAACTCAAATGACAGCATATGCTGGAGAGGTGGTGGAGAAAGGGGAACCCTCCTCCGTTGCTGGTGGGGGTGCAAACTTGTACAAGCACTATGGAAATCAGTCTGGCGATATCTTAGAAAAGTTGGAACAGCTCTATCTCAAGACCCAGCCATACCACTTCTGGGTATACATCCAAATTATTTCTCACCAAACCATAAGGATGTTTCCTCTATGTTCTTAGCAGCCTTATTTGTAATAGCTAGAAACTGGAAACAACCCAGATGTCCCTCAACCAAAGAATGGATTAAAAAATTGTGGTACAGCCACACAATGGAATACTACTCAGCTATCAGAAACAACGAAATCATGCAATTTGCAGCCAAATGGATGGAACTGGAAAAGCTCATCCTGAGTGAGCTAACTCAGAAAGATACACATGGCATCTATTCACTTATAGTCAGATTTTAGCCATATAGTACAGGATAACTATACTACAACCAATACACCAAAAGGAACAGGAAATTAGACTTTGTTATCTGTGAATGAGACACTGTTCCCTAGTGGAGCTTCCATGTAGGCTCCCAGTATATGAGGAAGCTCCTAGCCCTCATATGACTGCTGAACTGGGGGAGGGGACTGATATGTAGGGAAACTACACTCCAGAGGAGTAGGATTGAAGGGAGAGGGGGTAGAGGGTGGGAGGATGGGACTTGGAGGGGTGGAAAGAGGACACTGTGATGGAGATATAACTTGAAGTAATAAATAAACATTAAAAAAAAACCCTACAGGATTCCTGTTTCTGTCTCAGGAATTTGCACCTGCTTATACCCTTTCTGTCCAGCTAATTGGCCCTCAGCGACTTTTATTAGCCAATCAAGAGGATGCCTCAGAAGAGGCAGTAACCTGTTCTCAGAATTGAAATCAGCCTATCAGAAGCAATGTGCTAGACCTTCCTCCTACAGATCCCAAAGTTTTGTTTTATTGATTGGTGTATATCATTTCCTCTCCTTTTTGGTTGCTTTTGTGCATTTGCTTATGATCTTAACTACCAGTTAAACTGAAAATCTTGAAAATATTCTTAGAACACACAGACACACAGACACACACACACACACACACACACACACACACACACACACACACACACACACACAAACAACTACAGAGTTTCCTTAGGTGGATACCAGTCTATACTTTTGTAAATATTCTACTGTTTGGAGTTTCACGAGTTTTTATTCCTGAAATTCAGTGCAACTTTATTCTGAAATATAACAGTAATAGAAGAATAAATACTGAGAAATATCTAAATAATTGTACTGTATTTCGTGATCTGAATACTACTGGTTGTATTAGACTAATGATCTCTGAACATCTTAGCAACTTGGCATTTCAAAGCCAGTGATCATCAGGCAGACCATATAGCCCAGGCTATCATTTTTTCAGGACTTATTGGGACTGAATAATAAATTCCTATCTTCCTCAGCATCTCTTTGCTGAGACTGTTGTTTCCAGTTAAAGACATTTCTTTGAGTTTGCTGTCAATTCTAAAGATTTTTAATGCCTCTTAAATTATTTTATTTTCAGCCTAGAATTTAGTGGTTTTAAAATAGGAGAAACCACACCCACGGGCCTCTGATGATCAATTATTTCTTCTGCCTGGATTTTTGTTATTCAACCCAGTTAGGTTGCTTTACCATGGAGAGGTTCACAAGATAAATTGCCTCCCTTTGGCTATGTCGTTTTCTTCAATTACACAAACAGCAGCCTGAAAATCTGGAGGAGATGAGAACTACAAGAACTCTGGGAGATGCTAACGATTAACGCCTGCATTATTATTCTCTGGAGGTTCTTCAAACTCAGAGTCCCTCACGGCATTGCATTGTCAGAATAGCAAAGTGACACAAAAGTAGTCCACAGCTAGGCATCTTTTAGCTGCCAGGATAATACCTTTCCTGTGCACAAGGCTGTTTGCCCCCAGAGTCCCATGACATGCATGGAATCAACAGACACTTCATGACCATGATGGGTTTAAATAGATCTAATCATTCTGGGAGGCAGATAGCTGTGAAAAATCTTGTTACCCTGGGAAGGAAGCCTATCTTTCTCTAATAAAACAGAATGTAGTTACTGTACTCTTCATTTCCTAAAGCACTCTCCTTTGCGTTATTAATTTTTTGAAAGTGCAAGTTTGAGAAAGTCTTTAGAGACGTCGAGCTTATCAACTCTGGTTCATCTTCTGATAGAAAAATTCCTTTATCAAAATAATGTTCTTGAAACACTATTTTGTTAGTGGTTCCCCAAGGACAGCAAGTTCGGCCTATGTGTCCATTTGACTGCATTAAGAATAAAGTTCATAATGATATGATTGCTAAAAAAGAAAGAAAGAAAGAGAAAAGAAAAGAAAGGACAGGTCCTAAAGTATTCAGGACTAAGGGATGATGATCTGTCAATAAAAACTATAAAGACTCTTTTATTTTATTTTATGAATATTATTGTTTTGAAGGGTTGTATATTTGTGTACCACATGCATATCTGGAACCCTTGGGGGCCAGACAGGGTGCGGAATACTCCAGAACTGGAATTACAAAGGGTATGGACAGGCTTTGGAGACAGGAAATTGAACCTGGTCCTTTGGAGGAGCAGTTAGTGATGCTTTTATCCACTGAGAAATCTCTCCTGTCACACCTTTAGTACTCTTGTAACCTTTGCCTTGAAAGAACATTCTAGAAGTATAGAATTTTCTCCTAGAGAAAAGTAGCTGTTTACTGACAATATTTAGGTATAAATGAACAGGATATGCATATCAGAATTTCATTTTTTGTATATGCAGAAACCAAAGTAGGAAAACACAAGATAGCTGCATTGACTGGCTTCAGTGGAAGAGGTTGCAGTTTGTTCAGACGCTACGTGAAATAATGCGGAGGGCTGATGGAGTGTGGTCCTTTCTCTGCAAATAAGGGGAAGCTGTAATGGGGTGTGGGCAGAGGGTGGGAGAGCAGGATTGGGAGGAGAAGAGGGAGTGGGCTGTGAATTGAATGTTAAAATGAATAAATAAATTTAAAAAATAATTAATGTCATACCTAAGACATGAAGGCCTCATAGAAGAGTGTATGAAAAGGTCATGGGCTTGGGAATTGGTCTCATCAACCTTAAAATATATTTTTTGTTCAATGGTGTTAGACAAAATACTTTCTATCCCTATTTCCATTTATAAAACATTAAACAATTTTTCTTTTTATGCAATACCATGGAACATTTCAAATTAATTTGGTCTAAGACAAAAGTTAATGTCCTATGCTACAATATGTACTGAAAAAAAATGTCAGCCTTTCTAATGGTCTTCTAAACTGAGCTACTTCTTCATTGTTCTATCTCCATAGTAGCTGCTTCTTTGTCATGATATTTTTATGACTTTTTTTTTTTAAAACAAAAGACTATTTAGCTCTTGATTTTCTCCTCTCTCTGTGGTGGGTCTAGAAATCCATGATATAGGTGATTCTGATGTACACTGTAGATTGAACAGCCCTCTTTAAGTAAAAATCAAATCTCATGTGAGGGCTATATGTACAAGTACTTGGCCTCAATGTGCATCCTGTTTTCGTTCTACCTGAAAAATGTGCCAATTATCATGGACTCAGTAGAGTGAAGTGATTGGAGCTTATTTCCAAACAGTAAGGTCATTTATTTTTACATTATTGCACAAATACCTACATTTCCTCACTTTCCTTGGCAGAAAAAATGTTTCTCTTGAAATACTCAGAATTAAAAAAGAAAAAAAAAAAGCATCTGAAGACCAGAATGTAATCTGGGCAGCCATGTTGCCTTCCTGCTTCCTTCCATGGAGTTCCTCATCTCTGGCTTTTTTTGCTGATCCAAGAGAGTAGCAGCAGAAAGCACAGCAGGCTCTCTCTTTGCTGGTTTCTTTTCCCCATTTATTTCCTTCCCTCTCTATAGTCAAAAATAATGAGAAAAATTTCTTTGCCCTGGACTGTTTTTTATCCTAGCTAAAGGAAAGAGAAAACCTTCATTAAAATAATGAAGCATTTCCAGCGTGATTCATTGTGCCCCAAAGCAATTGATGTCTACAGGTAATGAAAACACTCAACTGCCCTAAGCCCAGCCTGTGAGATAAAGTCAGTTGCCTACTTTTCAGTGACTGTGCTGTGGAGGAGGGAACAACCTTTGGCACAGCCAAACTTAGATGAACAATCCGTTTCATCTTGTGCTGCAGCTGGACCAATTTGGTCGCCAGGAGTAGACAGATTTCATCTGGGCCTTGTGACAGAAATTCATTTGGCACAGAGAAATCGTTGAGGGGCTCGCAGTGCTTCTTGTCACGGAAATGAATTTAAACATGGAAAAGGGGAAAATCTTTTACTTAGGCAAGCATGATGGAAGGAAAGAAAATGAAGGCTCACTGGACACTTAAAGCTATTCTGTCAACTAAATGTATTTGATGAGCACTTGAGCGGTGGTGCCATTGCCTATTATGTATGCTTACCTGGGAAACTTCGCCAGCTCCTTGTTTCTCAAGAGAGGAACTTAATAGTATGAACCTACACTATTAGTGTGATTGTTTTTAATTAAAATAAATAAATGAATATGTAAGTCATCTGGACACATTGTCTGTTTACCCTGATTTATGATTGTTCCTTACTAGTCTGTATCTACTGGGAAGTGATTGCTTATGTTGCTGCTCCTCATTTGAACTGAGAGTAAATATCTGAATTTCATGAATCATTGTGAAGAGGATTGATGAACCACTGGTTAAAAATCTAAAGTGAAACAGCAAATGCTTAGACTTTCCTGGGAGTGTGAAACAGTTGTGCCATAAGAAACAGCTCCATAGGCATTGACACTGATGCTGATTCTGAAACACATAACTTCTTATGAAGTGGAACACACAAATAAATAAGTTATTAGAAGAGACTGAGAAAATATGGATTGACAGTAAATGGAGTTTAAAGTTTGATATATATGAATTGAGTTGCAATACCAATAACACGAATGCTCAACTGTAATAGGGTTCCTAAGAGAGTGGGAGGTTATAGACCTCAAAAGCCATAATAGCAATACCTCCTCTCTCTAATGACTAATCTTTCTCCAATCATGTTCTGTAGATAATGCTGTGGATGGAATTTAGTCATTTAATTAGTGGTTAGAGAAAAAAGAGCCATAAACCAGAGCTCATGTTACTCAAGTGGAAATAAAATGTGACTGCCTTAAATCTCTCTCATTGTGGTAAAGGCAGTAGTTGCTAGGAAACACAGATTTATTTGCATGCCCAGATCTGAAAAACTGCCAACTCATCCTTGATGTGTTGAAGTTGGATCTTCCTGCTGCTTCCTAGTGTTTCATGGATTGTCTTTAGGGATTACAAGATATGTATATGTATGTATAGATGTATGTACATATTTGTGCATCATGTCCAGCTCCTGTTAATTTAATTTCAATGATGTATAATATTCTTTTGAATACCACAAATTAGGCACACAGTATTCTGGTGAATATTAAAGTTATACCAAAATTTTTCACAATTGCACTAAATGTTCCTTTGCCCACTGACGTATTCAACCACTTCTCCAACATTGTATCAGGGAATAACACTGCTATATTTTTGGCTTGGCTGTGTATACCTTGTTTCATTATCTAGTAACATTTAAAATGTCAGGGAAACCTTTACCTGTGGTGACACCTCCACTTATAGGCAGATTTCCCTTTTCTGAGAAAGGTTTACACATAGTGTTGCATAGACTGATCCCCACACAAAATAAGGTAGGGCTATAGAAATGATACTCACAGTGACTCCACTCTAATTTTTACAGTTACTGTTTTACTTTTCTTCTTGTTTGATCCATGGTATTCTTATAGAAAGAAATACCATTACTTATGTTTTACATTTGAGTAGCAGACTTAGAGATGTTATTTGTTTATTTCAGCTCTCTATCCTTACTTATAACATTATGATGATTGTAAAGAAAATGTGAACGTGACTGAGAGAGTGGATAACTCAAACCTTTTATTTTCAAAGAAACAAAAGAGACATGGTTTTCAGATTTCACTTGCTACAAACTGATGTTTGTTGAGAATTCCTGAATATCCCTATAGGGAAATAAATAGAACATAACTTTAGAAAGAGCCTGACATTTAAAAAATACCTTTAACACCTGTTGAAAATAGCTGGGTTCCTATACAATTATCTCTTTCTGAAATTTGAAGTTATAAATTATTGTTTAAATATGACAAGAAATATGACTTCAATCACAAAATCAGTCATTTTAAGGTAAAGAGATGACACAAATGGTAATGCATTTTTCTACTTAAAGCTTAATTTTAAAAATGGCAAAGAAGAAAGGACAGAAATTACATCAGGACTTTCAGAGGCTACGGGGTGTAGGGAATCTTTGCTTAGGACAATGTTAGTGCTGGCTTTATTCAGGGAAATTAAAGAATTCTACATATTAATGTGTTCATAACCTCAGTTCATCAGTTCAGTAACTCAGTATGTTTTTTTCAAATTATTGGACTTTATCCTGAGGGAGTGAATTTTAAAATATGTAAATTATGATTTAGTTAGCCTGAACAAGACACACATACACAACACACACACACACGAGAGAGAGAGAGAGAGAGAGAGAGAGAGAGAGAGAGAGAGAGAGAGAGAAAGGTATAGGAAGAAAGATAGAGGGAGGGAGAAAGAGTTCATAGGCAAGAGAGCACAATATTCTCATTCTCATTCTCATTCTCTCTCATTGTCATTCTCTCATTCTCAATAGCCACAAACAATATAAAATACCTGGGGGTAACTTTAACCAAGCAAGTAAAAGATTTGTATGACAAGAACTTAAAGTCATTGAAGAAAGAAATTGAAGAGGACATCAGAAGATGGAAAGATCTCCCATGCTCATGGATAGGTAGGATCAACATAATAAAAATGGCCATCCTGCCAAAAGCAATATACAGATTCAATGCAATTCCTATCAAAATACCACCACAATTCTTTATAGACCTGGAAAAAGCAATCCTCAACTTCATATGGAATAACAAAAAAATGAGAATATCTAAATTAATCCTGTACAATAAAAAAAATCTGGAGGTATCACCATCCCAGATTTCAAGCTGTACTACAGAGCAATATTAATAAAAACAGCATGGTACTGGTATAGAAACAGACTATCAATGGAATCTAATTGAACACCCAAAAATGAACCCACATACCTATGGTCACTGAATTTTTGACAAAGAAGCCAAAACCGTACAATGGAAAAAGGAGAGCCTCTACAACAAATGGTGCTGGCCCAATTGGATGACCACATGTTAAAGAATGAAATTAGACCCATACTTTTCACCTTGTACAAAACTTAAGTCCAAGTGGATCAAAGACCTTAACATAAGGCCAGACACACTAAATCTATTAGAAGAGAAAGTGGGGAAAACCCTCAAACTCATCAGCACAGGTGACAACTTCCTGAACAGAACACCAACAGCTCAGAATCTATGACCAACAATCAATATATGGGACCTCATGAAACTGAAAAGCTTCTGTAAGGCAAAAGACACTGTCATATGAACAAAACAGCAGCCTACAGATTGGGAAAAGGTCTTCACCAACCCCACATCTGACAGAGGGCTAATATCCATAATTTACAAAGAACTCAAGAAATTATGCCAAGAAACCAAATAATCCATTCAAAAAATAGGAAAGAGAGCTAAACAAAGAATTGACAAAGGAGGAATCCCTAATGGCTGAGAGACACTTGAAGAAATGCTCAACATCCGTAATCATCAGAGAAATGCAACTCAAGATGACTCTGAGATTCCATCTCACACCTGTCAGAATGGCTAAGATCAAAAGCTCAAATGACAGCACATGCTGGCGAGGATGTGGAGAAAGGGGAACCCTCCTCCATTGCTGGTGGGAGTGCAGGTTTGTACAACCATTATGGAGGTCAGTCTCATGATATGTTAGAAAACTTGGAATATTTCTTCCTTGGGACCCAGCCATACCACTTCTGGGTATACATCCAAATAATTCCTCACCAAATCACAAGGATGTTTCCTCATCTATGTTCATAGCAGCTTTATTTGTAATAGCTAGAAACTGGAAAAAATCCAGATGTCCCTCAACCGAATTAATGCATTCTTCAGTCGCATTAAAAAACTGTGGTACATCTACATAATGGAATACTATTCAGCTATCAGAAACAACAAAATCATGCAATTTGTAGCCAAATGGATGAAACTAGAGAAGCTCATCCTGATTGAGCTAACCCAGACTCAGAAGGATACACATGGCATCTATTCACTTATAGTCAGATTTTAGCCATATAGTACAGGATAACTATACTACAACCAATGCACTAAAGGGAACATGAACATAGACCTTTTTTTCCTGTCAATGAGACACTTTGCCCTATTGGTGCTGCCTTGTAGGACTCCTGTGTATGAGGAGGATCTTGGCCCTCATATGACTGCTGAACTGGGGAGGAGGACTGTTATGTAGGGGCACTGCTCTCCAGAGGATTGGGATGGAAGGGCTAGGTTGTAGAGGGTGGGAGGGGGCATGTCGCGGAGAGGTGGAAAGAGGACACTGTGATGGAGATGTAGCCTGAAGTAATAAATAAATATTAAAAAAGGAAAAGAATGTATTATAAATTCTGATATAACTTCAGCAATACTGCATGTAATATTATGACATACTGTATATTCTGCTTTAAACCTAGCTAGAAATAAGTTCAGTTGATGGGAATTGCCTGAAAACTCAGGTAAACCTTCATGAGCAGTGTAACAAGAGGTAAGACAGGTAGATCTGTAGGAGCTGTGAGGACTAATTAAATATGTACCATTTAAAGATGACTCTAAATGTTGGTAGATAACCTCCTTAGTTTCTTTAAACTCCCAGAATCTTAGTCTCCAAATATATATATATCAATGTACCTTAAACCCTGTGATGGTGTGCCACAGAGAGAACTCCCATCTATACACAACAGTTTGTTTTTCTTTAATACACTGAGAACTTTATTTCAAAAGATACCACTTGTTTTCCCATTTTGTTTTGTTATTTTCTATGAACTATACTATGCTTTCTACTTATTTCATACAATTCCATTTTCTGGAGTGATTCACTACATACCTGTAATTGACAATTCTTATGGGATAAAGAACATTAATCTTAATATCACCTTTCATCTGAGTGAGAACTCCTTTTACTGAAGGATAGTCATTTTTGTGCTCCAAACCTCCTATTGCTGAAATAGTTTTTCTAAAGACATTTTAGTCAAAATATGTCAATGAAAAGAAAAAAAATTAAAATAGGGGCCCATTGCTTGATCCCTGAACTTCATACTTCTATCAGACTCAATGTGTGAAGGAAGTGCTGATAAGTTAATCTGTAATTAACTGTAAATGTTTTTGCAGGTTCCTATTCATGTACTTTGTTATCTCCTTGGGGGTCATTTAACTGACTAATTCGGACAGCATAGACACTAAATTGCGGATCTGGACTTCTCTCCTTTTATAACTCTGTAAACATAATCTCAAATTGATTCATTGCTAATACATAAGAACCAAATGAAAAATTAATTAGATTGGCTACAACCCTGGGGTATGCATTTTATTGCTTTCCTGCTTTAGCTATTTGATCCTTTTTCTTTTGATTATCAATAAACTAGCCCATGTGGAAAAATAATAGAAGAAAAGTCAGAGCCAGCATGACACAAGTGCAAAGCATAAATCTGAGCAGTCTAGCACAGTGCAAGATTTAGGGCTGGTCTGTAGGTATTAACTTTACTGTCAACAATACATTCAGATGAAATCAACTTTTCTCATTTGTTAAACTTATGATATTTTTCTTGTGTGTTCATTAAAAAAATCTCTGTAAAGGAAATTATTTCTGTTAATATGTTATTTTATATGAAATTTCTCTATTTCACCTGTAACTAAGTTTCCATTGAAGACCTGACTGATAAGCAATTATAGCATAGATAAATAGAACCTGAAGGGTATGTGGAATACAAATCCCTTATGTTTATGGATCGTGACACTCAGAGCCTTGGAGGCTAATGACAGTACATGGCAACTTTGACCCTCATTGCTGTGTTCAGCAATTCAACTTAGAATTTCAATAATCACCATTAGCTCAGGATGCTGAAAGAAATGTAAATATTCATGGAAGTGAAATATACATACCCCCAAGGGTTTGATATGACTCATTTAATGTAACCTAGTCAATATAAAATTAGATTACAAATAGAATTATATAATGTTTAAGATTTTGAACAATATTATGCTCAATTCTTCTGCATAAAATTAGATCTATAGAATAATATATATGCATATCAAATAGAAAGTGAATAGAAACATTATCGATATAAATGAAATATGTGGTAGATATTCATCTAACTAGTGGAAAATATGATATTCATTAAATATATAACATTTTTGCTTTTTTGGTACTTTATAAAAATTTCAATACATCGGGAAATATGTAATGCTGATGTTTTTAACTAAAGTTCAAAATAAGTAAAAATAAAGTATCTATCAAGATGAAACTGTTAACTGATTATTAAAAGCACACATTACAATATTTTTGTTAATTGAATTACATCCTCAAAGTTCAAATAAACTTTTGGTAACAATTATTTATTGACCTAAATTTTTGCAATAACCAAATCTTTGGAATCTGTGAGTTATAGATAAAATTAATATTAAGCATTTACAATGGAAAGATGATCCTGTATTCTCCTGGTTAGACATAACCCTATGTGTGCTAAAAGTGGAAGAGGTTCCAATGAAAAGGCTTCCTGGATAAAGGAAAGTTCTCTCAAGCTTATGTATGGTATCCTCATAGTATAATGATTGTAGTGGCTCCTTTAGTTCTGCTCTGACTTCTACATGCCTACCACATCTTGCATGACCTTACCATAATAAATAAAATATAATAAAAAACACAAAATGAAAGAATTAAGCTGAAGAGCTATCCAGAAGTGCTGAAATGGAAGATAAAACAGGACCCTCAATGAATCACTTTGGTTTGAAGGTGGAGAAAGTAGCCATGCAAGAATAAACATACTCCATAGTCTAAGAATAGCTGTTAGATGGTAGCCAGCAAGGAAAATGGGACCTTTTTCTACCACTGTAAGGAGTTGAACTGTCAGCAGACTGTGTGCACAAATAATTGGACTCTCCTTTAGGGTTTTCATGAATGAACTAGCCTTGTGAACAAACTTTTTTAAACCAGTAAATCCCATGGAAGACCATTTACAGAAGTTTAAGACAGCAATCTTTTATAATTTTTGTTTAATAATTTTGGGTTTATTTGTTATGTCAAGGGTCAATATTCCTACAAAATTCTGTAAATAATATGAAAAAAATCCCAGAGGTGGTAGAAGCATATAAAAAGAAGAATGTCACTCTTTCTGGGTAAAGATTTGATTTTTTATCCTTTTAATGTGTGGCTTATTTGAAACCTGGTGATTAGATTTTATCCAAATTCCTTTGAGACAAACATATAAATATGTCTTATGCTAAGTTTTGATGTTTACCCACTATTTAAATGCCTTCCCTTGTCAGAAAGCCACGACCTTGGCAGTAGGAAATTTTCTATTAAAAATAATTTTTACTACTTGAGCATTTCCAATAAATTCAGGAAATACATATTTAAACCTATTTGAGAATGTAGCTTATTGTACAGAATGTCCATTGTTATTAAAATTTCACTCCTCTGGATTCATGATTAAATGAACAAATGGCACTAAAAAAAAATCAATTGTCAAAATTGCCTAAAGCTTTCAACTTCTTTGACAAGACACATTCCTATTTATTCTTTTGAATTTAAGGTCTATCCCTTTTGGAAAACTGTGAGAGATTGGACAAATAGCCTCTTCTAATAATGCTGAAAGAACTGAAACAGAAAACCAGGGGATTCGAAGCAGCTGGCTATGTGAATGCAATTTGCATTACAAGGCTTATGTTTATTATTACAAATCCCTTGATAGCAGAGTTATGAGTTTACAGTTCAGCAGAGAAGCCTTCTTCACAGGCAGCATGTTCAAGGCTATATAAAGCAAAACAGTTAATTTTTTTCTTCAGAATAGCAGTGGAGATGTGGGAACAACTTTTACCCTAACTATTCTCTAGGAATTGAGGAAAGTCACAGACCTTTTTGAGTTCCTTCTCATATTTGTTGGCATCTCAAGTTCATTAATTGAGTACTATTAATATTAGATGTTCCCATACTCATATTACAAAAAATACTATTTTACTCTTATATAAACTTAATTCAAACCACGATGGAACATATTTATTGTCATCTTATAAAATAACTATTGAGTCATTAATCATGTCTTTGTTTTAACTTCTCCTAACTTAGGTTTCCTGCTTTACTTTTAATCCATTTTCATAATAAGGATGGAGCTGTAGTTCAGAAGCTAAGAATCCATATTGTTCCTTCAAGGAACTCAAGTTCCATTGTAAGCATTTACAAGGTGAATTACGACTACCTTTATGTCCAGCTCTAAGAGGATCAGAATTGTGATATTGCAAAATCAAAGGATGTCTTTATCACCATTAATAACCATTTAATACCTACTTTTTGTACATGATCTAACATTCCTTAAACTAACAGGCAAAATATTTTGAATGTATTATAGAATTGTCCCTTCCTCCCAAACCAAAAGCAAAGAAAGTCAATAGGCAATATTATAGATGTGTAGTAGAGTTTTCCTTACATTCTTTAACTCATCTACCTACTGTCACCACCAGTTTATTTGGTAGTAAATGCAGTGATTAGTGACTATATTTTGTTTTGTGACTAAATTTATGTAATCCTTTCCACATTGTAGTGTTATTTTGGAAATATTAGCCTATACACCTGGACCTTCATTACTAATACCTGGGCTTGCATGTAGATAATATCTCCTCTTATTCCCTTGGAAATGATAGTTGTGCTTCATGTCAACATTACTAAGAATTGTTAAACTAATTTTAATGAATGGAGATGACTAGAGAACACTCTAGAAGGGAAGAAAGCAGTGGCATATGCCAATTTGTTCTTAGAGAACCAAATGTAAAGATGTGGAGATTTGAACAAACATGAAGCATTTAGATACAGTGAGCAGGTTTAATTACTCTAGGATGGGAATTGAGAGTAGTGAAATGGTTTCAAATCATAAAGTGGTATCTGACTCAGCAGGTAGACTGAGCTTCTGGCTAGTTGTATGCCAACTTAACAAAAGCTAGAGTAGTTTTGGAGGAGGGAATCAAATTTGAGAAAATGCACCCACTAGATTTGTCTATGGGGTACATCTTCTTGATTATTAAGTGAAGTGCAAGGGCCCAGCTTACTGTGGAAATAACACCTCTGGGCTGTTTACCCTGGGTGCTACAAGTCTGAGGAGCAAAGCCTCAAAAGGCTTCCTTCCCAATGGCCTCTCTTTCAGTTACTGCTCTGACTTTCCTCCATGAAGAACTGTTAACCTGGAAAGGTGAAATAAACCCTTTCTTCCTAAAGTTGCTTTTGGTCATGGTCTTTATCACAACAATAGAAACCCTAAGGAAGTAGTTTGTTGACACCAAAATTAAGGAGCCAGTCAGTTTTGTGGATGATCAAACTACGGGCTAGTAAGATAAGATGTCTTGAAATGTGGGATATGATAGTAGAAGAAACCTAAAATTATCTCTGGCTTCATAAAGCATGAGTGACTACAAAATGCCACCACATGCACACAGGAATTTAACACATGTATATACCTACATATACACCTGAGTTGCACATAGGATATCCAGATTTGAAGACAATAAAATGTTATTTCAAATAATGTTTGTGAACTGCATATTGTTACTTTATTGAATTTAGTTTGTAGAGGAAATAGTTCAATTTCTGTTTCCTATTAAAAGTTTTAACTGTAGTAAAAGTTTACAATAAACACTCGAGTAGATTTATGTCTTGAAATAGAGGAACATTTGTAGATTTTAGATACACATGGATTTATAATTCTTTATCAAGGAGTTTTAAAGCTAGTATTAGTCAGTCAATATCAAACTATTATAAAAATAAATCCTGTAAACATATGCATACCACATATATTAGCCTAAATGAAGACAGTAGTAGTATAATGAATATGAATGCTAGAAACCTTTACAACTGGGGAATGCATGAACAAGATTAAAATGTTTTGATTAAAATATTGCAACTTCCAAGAGATGTTATTGAAGTATAACATACATTTATTCTTAATACATTTACAACATTTATAAGAATAAACAGCAACTTACATTTTATATAGCATCCCTCTTTGTAAAAAAAAATCGTTATATGTTCTTAGAAGAGAAATTTTCTTAGAGGTTGTAATGTATCTTTCTTTATTGAAATGTTTATCAAGTTTGCTCTAAATTGTTTTTCTTTAGCTGAAATGTATTTACTGCTGATTGGTGCAGTTGAGAATGAAATTGCTTTGTTTCCTTTAATCTTCAGGCATGTGGTAGATTTCAATAATGCTCTGGAAAATGTATGAATTATGAAAATATAAATTAAAGGACAAACAATCACTATCTTAGACTTTCCTCCTTTTTATAGTGAAAATCAGAGAAGAATGAAAATAGTTTTATTTTGAAGAGTGGTAGTATAGATTTAGTATAAACCCCTAATTTGCATGAACTCTGCATGCTCTATGACACTCTTTATAGGAAGAGGAAGAATTATAGGAGGTATTTGACAGTTCTGTTTATGACTTCCCATTGGCTCAGCGAGTTAGTACCATGTTGAATCCTTATCTATGGCACATTGGAGAGCACATCTCTAAATATCCCTCACTTTTAATATACCTTATTATTTCTCTGAAAGAACATCTGAGAAAATTTTAGCAAACTCCATTAAGCCAATTTTAAGTGGGATAATACAAACATCATAATAAGGTCAGTACTTGAACCCAATACAATTGGCTTCATCAGACCCTCTGCACACATAAGATGCTGTCTACTTCTGGATTATTTATAGAGTTTTATGGTTCTCATTTTACTTGCAAGAAAACTTGGATTAAGAGAGTCAGATAATTGTTCAGAGTACCACAGCCAATAACTATGCCAGCATGATACATCTCAGATCTCTATTTTCTGAAGTACTTGCTTATTATACTATACTCAGTGTAAAGCCTGGAAAGAATCCTAATTATAGATTTCTTTTTTCTATTGTTATTGCTGTTGCTTTGTGTTTTCTTATTGGAGTGAGAGAATATTTATACTATAGAATATAGTTGTCTGAACTCCTGAACAAGAAAAAATATGCCAAAATTTGCCTTCTTTTAAAAATATTATTTGAAAATAGATATAAAATTACTCAATAAAGTACTTACAAAAGGAACGAAAGAACACATCAAAAAGATCATCCATCAAGCATGATGAAGTAGACTTCATCTCAGAGATGCAGGAATGCATCAGTAGATGCAATCCACCAGAGAAATAAACTGAAAGATGAAAACCAAACTAACATCTCATTAGATGCTGAGCATGCTCTTGACAAAATCCACAATCCTTTCCTGATAAAAGTCCTAGAGAGATAAGGGATACAAGGGATATAACTGAACATATAATGACAATTTACAGATAGCCTATAGCAGACATCAAATTAAATGGGGAGAACTCTAGGCATTCACATTGAGTTAGGAATAAGACAAGGCTGTCCACTCTCTATATCTATTCAATATAGTACTTGAAGTTTTAAGTAGAACAGTGGAACAGCTAGAAGAGATCAACGTGATACAATTTGGGAAGAAGTCAAAGTATCATTATTCGCAGATGATATGATAGTATACAAAGGTGACCCTAAAAGTTCACTAGGGAAATCTTACAGCTTAAAACTCTTTTAGCAAAGTGGCTGGATATAAGATTAACACACACATATCCAAGATAAGTAAATAAGTAAATAATCACTGTACATTCAATATACAAATGACAAACACTCTGAGAAAGAAACAGGAAAAACAACACTCTTAAAGTAACCCCAAATAGTATGTAATGTCTTGTAACTCTAACCAAGCAAGTGAAAGATGTGTAAGACAATAAGGTCAAGTCATTGAAGAAATTGAAGAATATATCAGATGGAAAGATTTCTAAAGCTCATGGAATTGTAGGACTCACATAGTAAAAAACAGCCATTCTACCAAAAGCAATCTACAGATTCAACACAATCCAAATAAAAATTCCAACACAATTATTTACAGAGTTTGAAAAGACAATTCTCAACTTCATATGGAAAAACAAAAATTCCAGGGTAGCAAAATGATTCTGAAAAATAAAAGAACTGCTGTAGATATCCCTGATTTCAAATTGTACTATATACATGAGTAATAAAAACATGATACTGGCATAAAAAACAGACAGGGTGATCAATGGAATTGAAATGAAGATTCGTAAGACATAAATCTAAATACCTATGGAGACCTGACATTTGATTTAAAAAAAAGCCAGATATACAGACTGGAAAATAGACAGCATCTTCAACAAATAGTGCTGGTCTAACTGTATCTCTGTATCTCTGGATATGGAAAAATACAAATAGATCCATATTTTTCACCCTGCACAAAACTCAAGTCCAAGTTGATCAAAGACCTCAACATATATCCAGAACATACTGAATCTGATAAAATTGAAATTGAAGTTCAAATAGCCTTGAACACAATGACACAAGAGATGACTTTCTGAACAGAACAACCATAGCACAGGGACAAAGGTCAACAATTAATAAATGAGACCTTATGAAACTAAAAAGGGAAAGTACTTTATCGCTGGACAATGAGACAGCCTACAGAATGGGAAAATATTTTCACCAACTCCACATCTGATAGAGGTTTCATACCCAAAATATATAAAGAACTCAAGAAGATAGATATCACAAAACTAATAATCCAATTAAAAATAGGGTAGAGATATAACAGAACTCTTAATAAAGAAGTCTCAAATAACTGAGAAACATTTAAAAAATGTTTAGCATCTCTTGACATCAGGGAAATGCAAATTGAACTTATTTTGAGATTCTTTCTTACATCTGTCAGAGTGGCTAAGAACAACAACGCAACAGATCGTGATAGCCAGGATATGGAGCAAAGGGAGCACTCCTCCACTGCTGGTGGGAGTGCCAGTTTGTACAGCCACTATGGAAATCACTCTGGTTCCTCAAAAAATTGGGAATCTACCTCAAAACCCAACTATCCATCTTACTACAAGGAAACTTGTTCAACGATGATAATTGCAGCTTAATTTATAATAAGCAGAAACTGAAAACAATCCTGATGTCCTTCAACTAAAAATGGATAAAGAAAATGTGTCACATTTAGACAGTTGGAGTATTACTCAGCTGGGTTGATTCCACTTTCTGGGTATTATGAATAAATCTGATATAAACACAGTTGAGCTGATGCTCTTGGGGTATGGTGAATAATTTTTTGCGTATGTGCCCAGGAGTGGTATAGTTGAGTTTTGAGGTAGAACTATAAATAATTTCTTGATACACTGCCAGATCAATTTTCAACGTGGTTATACAAGTTTGTGCTACCACCAGCAATGGAGGAGTGTTCCTATTGGATGTGGAGTTGGTGAAGAAAAAAAATGACATCATGAAAGTTGGAGTCAAATGAATAGGTATAGATAAAATCATGCTGAATGAGTTAACCCAGACACAGAAACATAAGTATGGTATGTATTTACTTGTAAGTTAATATTAGCTGTTGAGTAAATGATAATTAAGCTACAATCCACATACCCACATATATTAGGTCAAAAGGAGGGCATAGTGTAGACACATGGATCTTCCTGAGAAGACAAAATAAATAGATATTTTGGGTGGACTAGGTGCTGATGAGGTAGGGAGTGGGAGATCAGGTCAAGGAAGATAGAGGGTTAAAATTAAGGAGAAAGAGAGCTGGAATTGATGGTAGTAGGGGGCAGTGTAGAAACCTAGTGTAATGGAAACTTTCTAGAATCTTTGAGGGTGACCCTAATGAGTAGTAACTACTCTTAGTAATAGAGGATACAGAATCTGAACTGGCCATTCCCGTGGTGGGACTGGGTTGCAATTCACTCAGGTTATTGGCCAAGGAGGTACTGTGGAGATCGCTAAGCAACCAAAGGTGATGTTAGGGCATAGGGTCACTCTAAAAACTGACAATATGGACCCATTGCTGAGGACAACTTCCACACAGCTCACTGAAAGTAGAGAGGTTGATCTGGTTTCTGAATGGAACTTTAATCCCTCAGTTTCAGTCTCTGTGTTGTGGAAAGGTACAGGGTACACTACAGAAACAGAAACCCGGAGATCAATCCAACACAAAACCTGTAATCAGTCCTGTTTTCAAGATGTGCTGGCTGAGCAAAACTTGTGGGAGTAGCCATCCAATATCCTGTGTAACCTGAGGCCCACACTAGGGGAGGGAATCCCATGCCTTACAATGCCTGGATGGCCAGAAATTGGAGATTGGATAGCCCAGAGACCTAGGGAAAAACCAAATACAACTGGAAAAAAATTCAATGAAATGATTCCTAAAGACACTCTGCTATACTCCATAGATTGGTGCCTTATCCAATCTCCATCAGAATGGCTTCCTATGGTAGCAGATGCGAGCAGGTGCAGAGACCCATAGCCAGACCTTATGCAGGAAGAAAGAGTCTAAATTTGAGATCTCCATAGAGTCTCTCCACTCAGAGCTCAGAAAATCCCGGAGAAGAGGCAGTGGAAAGATTTTAAATATCAGAGGGATGAAGAACATGAGGATAAAATGGCCCAAGGAATCTACTAAGCAGGACTCACAGAGACTGGAGTGGCTGGTATGGAGCCTGTGTGGATCTGCACCAACTCCCGTGTGTATACGTTATGGCTTTTAGCTTGATATTTTTGAGGAACTCCTAACATTGGGAGCAGATTTATCTCTGACTCTTCCCTGCTCTTAGGAATCTCACCCTCCTATTGGACTGCTTTGCCAGCCTAAATATGAGTGCTTTTGCCTTGCCTTACTGTATCTTGTTTTGTCCTGGTTGGCTGTCTTCCCTTAAAGGCCTGCTCTTTGCTGAAGGGAAATGAATGGAGAGTGGATCTGTGAGAGTGGGAATGCGGAGGGGAGCTGTGAGGAGTGGTAGGAGGGTAAACTGTGGTTGGAAAACATGTGTGCCAGGTGCTCCACTGAAGGTCAGAGTTCAAGTTGTGTGAGTCAGTTCTCTCTTTTGTGCATGTTCATCCAAGGAAGCCAAATTCAGATTGTAAGTTTCTTAGGTAGATTTTTGCATTGCTGTGAAGATACAGCATGACCAAGCCAATTCTTATGAAGGACAATATTTAATTAGATTGGCTTACACTTTCAGAGGTTCAGTCCATTATCATCATGGTGGGAAGCATGGCATTATCCAGGCAGGCAGGGTGCTGGAGTTGCCAAGAATTCATTCTACATCTTGATCCAAAGGCAGGCGAGAGGAGGCTCTAATTACACACTGAGCAAAGCTTGAGCATAAAAATATCTCAAAGTCCACAGCCACAGTGATACACTTCAGCCTACAAGGATATACCTACTCCAAGGCCACACCTCCTAATAGTGCCACTCCTTGTGGGTCAAGCATTCAAATACATGAGTCTACAGAGGCCAAAGCTATTTGAGCCACCACAGTAAGACTTGTCAAAAAGTTCCTTTACTCACTGAGCCATTATGCTGGCTTAGATGGTATGACAACTGGTGATGTTAGTTTTCAAGTCTTGTTTAGGCAATTATATTTCATAGGTTTATCTTCATTGTCATATCCAGAAAACACAATCTTATAGCAGATATCCTGGTCTTCTGAGTATTATAATCTTGCCACCCCCCAACTTTTGTTATGTTCCTTGAACAAAGAAGTTTCTTTGATATAGTTTGACCTATTTTTAAATTATTATTTTCATACACAATATTTTATTTCATATATCTACCTATCTGCCTATCTATCTATCTATCTATCTATCTATCTATCTATCTATCTATCTATTTATCTATCTATCATCTAGTATCTGTCTGCCTATCTGCCTATCTATCTATGTATCATCTATCTATCAATGTACATAGACACACACACACACACAGAGAGAAAGAGAGAGAGAGAGAGAGAGAGAGAGAGAGAGAGAGAATTCATGAGAATCCATTGGTGTTGCTCAAGTGTACATCTTTGTGTGACTGGCCATGATGATCCTAGTGGAATAGATTATTGGAGTTCTTCCCTGGAGAAACTGTTTCTCTGTTTTTCATCAATATTCTTATCTATAACTCTTTAAATTTGGGGGAAGCCCCTGGGATAAATTTCTAAATTCACATTGTCAGGTCAGGTGGTGTTATCATTATGCAGGCCTTCTTTAGACAACTCTATGGTTTAGATTTCATGGATGTTGGTTCCCTGACATGTCTAGGAAAGATGATCTAATAACAGTCATATACTCAAAGGATTTGGTGTCCTAATGCAGAGAAAGACTTGTTCTATTCACAATAGCCATGAAATGGAAACAACCTAAATGCCCTTAAACTGATGAATAGATAATATAAATAGCATAGATATGCAAAATAGAAAATATGCAGCTTTTGGAGTTTATCTGAAAGATGCCTGATTTCAAATGTTAATTGCCCCTTCTCTTCTTTACTGTTCAAGCAAACACTAATGTATACCAAATGATTCTGTGGTACCTTGCCTGCTAATCTATCCCTGATTGGTTGAAAAAAGTGGCTTAAGCCCTGGACTGGGAGAAGGGAGGTAGGGGGGACAAAAGTGCACAGACAGGTGGGTCAGAGAAGCACCAAGAGGGGAGATAGTAGAGGAGGAAGAGAAGGAACAAATGCTGTGGGTTAAGTGGAAGAGCAGAAGTGCATGTGACCATGAGCAGCCTGCTCTGTGTACCAGAATAAATGGGACTTGTGACAGTATTCATGAGTGTTTTAGCTGGGAAGTAGAAAGCTAAGTTAGAGGGGTAAGATTTGCCCAGCTCCAGTGCTTAAGGTTTATGAACAATCTAACAGGTCTCTGTGTGTTTATTTAGTAAATTGCAGGTTAAGGAATTACTGCCAACTGGGCAGTGTGAGCAGTTGTTCTCTGCACTTTGATAGGTGAGGTTTTTTTTTTTTTTAAATGTTCTGGTCTATTGGAAAGAGAAGTTACTTTGATGAAGGGTGAGAGCTACTCTTATTTGTAGGCATAATACTAAATATTTTAAATGTAGTTAGAAATTGTGCTAATTTAGTTAAGTGGCAGTGATAGGTTCTCCTCCTAGATCCAAGATTTTTCAAGGTTGTTGAATAGATCTTAGACCAATTAAAGAACTGTTGGTTACTGTCAGTGTACGCATGCTACTATTGCACCCTTAGGGTTATCATACTATGCTTGCTATTTTTGTAGTTTATAGATGTCATAATAGGGAAGAATATTGGTTGTATCATTGTCTTGGAAGTGTAAATCTGGTACCATGAAATCTAGCTCTCATAGAAGTGGCTTTTGGATCTTAATCAGCTTTAGTCTTCCATTTCCTGTGTCGAAAGTACATTGAATCGTCAGTGGTAGGGACTTATCTTCTACTGCTGGGAGACAACTGAAAGCAACAGTGTAAAAAAATTAATTAAATTATGTTTGGTGCCATTTGTAGACATAAAATTATTTACCAGTATTTATATTATATTTAATTGGTTCAGCAGCTAATCCTTATCCAGACATTATAAATGAATACACACAGACACCACGTGGATTTTAACAAGACTTGACCTGAATTGAGCAATCTTGGCCCACCTAAGCTAGCTCTTAATTCTACTACCCAAATATGACCCCATATATACGTATGTCCCCTGGACCGCCATTCTCCATGATATGCTGATGTTCCTGGCCATGTGGAATGAGGTTTTTTTTTCTAACCTGTGGTGTGTGTCCTCTTTCCAGCTGCTTCTGACTGGCCTGCCTTCTTCTTCCTGCTCCTGGCTGGAATGTTTTAATCCTCTGTCTAAAGCACAGACTTCCTGCTCTAATCTCAGGAAGTCCCACCTTTCTCTGTCTTTGCCCAATCTCAGGCCTCGGCATTTTATTTAATCAATCAGAGTCAATGTAAGTAACAGACAGAAAGCAGGACCAATTAATTAACATTAGAATGCTTAACACTACACCATCAGTTCCCTCTTTTTGTCTAAAAAAAAGGCTAATTTTTTAACTCATATAGTAAAAACAATAAGAACAAATATGAAACAATCAAGAAAACCATATATAAAAGTTATGCACACAATGTTTAGCCTATTTGTATCAGGCAATCTTGAAGAAGAAAAAAAATCATCTGTCTGCCTTGGTGTGTCTAAAGTTCTAAACCTAAATAATTTCTATCATATCCTATATTTATAAACCTAAAGATTTTTATTTAGACTTGAAAATATCCTTTCAAATCATAAACAACTCAAGTTCAATTGAAATTTTATAACTATTATGCCTTCAACCCCATCAAAGACATACGAAAGGATAAAGTTATTATTTGAGTGAATAGGAAGCATAGGGGAGCAGCTTCCAAAAAGAAATATGACAGTTTGTTGCCTAGACAGTCCCAAATATCTCTCAATATTGTTGGAGCATCATCTTCAGCCTTCTGGCCAAGCATATTTCACAGACTAAATTGTGCAGCAGGAAATAAGGATTTTCCTTATTTCCTGTCTCTGCAGGAGACATTCTGTCTCTGCAGAATCAGGACATCGACTTACCTGCATTTAAGTTCTGGTCCATCTTTGGACTATATATAGTCTATTGAGAGAGCAGGGGCAATTTTGCCCAATAGGAATTATCTCCTGATGGGAGATTTCTTTTTGAGGAATTATCTCTTGATTGGAGATTTCTTTTTGATGCTCATTGTCTTCTTCCAAGTCAAATGGGAGCTGTCAGGAGCTGACTGTCTTAAGTCAAACAACTCTTAAAATAATAAAAACATCTTTAAATGCCTTTTCTGTATGCCTCTGAGGGTTTTGAAGACATCTACTATTTTATTTATAAATCTATCATCTATCTTTTATCTATCTATGAACAAACAAACTATATTTTTATCCATTTATTATCTGTTTAACCTAGTATTTGACATGACCAGGAGCTTGACTGGCCAGCAATCAATCAACCTGTATTACCCAGACTCCTAAGTAGATTGCAATAGCAACCCATAAAATGATTGGAAGTAAAACTGCACTTTTAAATGAGTTGTATATATATATACCTTATATAAGAGTTGAAATATACATATTATGTGTCAAAATATACAACTCTATACTAATGAATCAAAATTAATCTTATTTTTATCAATATACAAAATCCTATACCAATGTTTCAAAAGATAACCCTATTTTAAGAATAACAACAGTTTTAAGTTTCAGAGCAGATTCAATAATCTATCCTTATATCTTATCATTTCTATATTATATACATATATTCCCCTCTTTTTCTTTTCAAGTCTTTTCCCCCTATATAAGAGAGAAAGAAGGATAGAGAAAAGAAAAAGAGATCTCTAAGTCTAACTTTCTATACCTTGCTTAACAAGACCATATAACAATTTGTAACCATTCCTCCTAAACAACTTTTATCACCCACCCCACTTTTGGGAATGGGACGTTGCTCTCTTAAAACTGCTTCCTGATGAATTGGGATGCAGAAAACCTGTTTAGGGGCCCAAAAAAAATGAAAAAAAGGTTAAGCAAGTAAATTGTAACATTTGTTGTCCAGTCTCTATGTGCATGTTGAATGTTCTGAGCAATTTGTGGTTTGAAGTTCGTCTTTTGTAGGAAAGTTCAGGGCTTTATTGAAGTCCTGTCTGGAAGAGTCTTTGAGGCTGGGCCATTTCAGCAAGCTGTTTGAAGTTGTTCTGGATGCAGATTTTGGAGGAAACAGCTATTGAGGCAGTCTGTGAGGCTGGATCATTTGGGTTACTTGTCTTGTCTTCTTTGGACTCTGGTCCCATTGTTCTGAAAATATATAATTTCTCACAAGTAACATACAGTTCTGCACTTATCAAAATGCTTTGGATATGCAGGATGCACAAATCAATTAAGGAATATTTTCTGTTCTTTGTTTGAACAAAGGAAAGACATTTGTAAGTGTCCATTCATGCCATATAAAAGGATGACATGTAGTATTACATATCTATGCTATATATAAAATCTATTAAATTGAAAATACAGTATAAGACTGTATGGAGTTTAAGTATTCTCCTCAACAGTTGACATAAATTTATTAATTGATAAAAACAGGTTTATTCTGTGTTGTTCTGGCTTTTTGTAGATTAGGTTGGCCTCAAACTCTAAAGGAACCAATCTGTCTCTGTCTTTGTCTCCCATGTTTTGGGATCAAAGGTATCCACTTATATATTTCTTCTTTCCTTTTCTCGGTTCTTTGGAGATTTCATTTCTATGTGGATATATCTATCCTTATTGAGACAGGGTTTCTCTTTGTAGCTTGGGCTGTCTTGATTTGCTCTGTAGAGTTCTGTAGGTTAGATTGGCCTTGAACACACAAGAAAACTGTTTTAACCTTGTCTCCCAAGTTTTGAGATCAAGGTATGAATTTAATTAATTGAATTACCCTTATTAAACAATAACATTAGGTAAACCATTTTGTATTAGTTTGAGTTTCAATTCTCTCATGGAAACTCCATTCTTAAGGAAATTGGTATAGAATAGCATGATATGCTATTTATGTTAACTTTTCTTAACTGTTGGGTGTGGGAGGCATGCTGTTTGCATGTTTTTCCCCAGCATAACTCTGGGTTCTTACATTGGTTAACCGGACTCTCTCTCTTTCTCTCTCTCTCTCTCTCTCTCTCTCTCTCTCTCTCTCTCTTCTGAGACAGGATTTCTCTGTGTATCCTTGTCCTGGACTTACTTTGTACACCAGGCTAGCCTTGAACTCACAAAGATTAGCCTGCATCCAAAGTTCTGGGATTAAAGGAGTGCACTGTCACAAGCAGCAATTAACAGATCTCTTTTAGGGGCAAAATGCTTCTTGAAACCAGTTCTCCAGTGGGAGCCCCACACCTAAGGAGACTGGCTTGTGACCCTTTTCTCTTTACATACATTTAAGACTATGTGTATTTATTCATTAGATAAGCAAGGACATTATTAAACTTAATATCAAGGAAAAATGTGTCATTTTTAAATTCTAGACTGTCTTTAGTAAACAGCTTTATCTTATCAGCAGTGTCCCTTCCCTGCCTTCATTGTTTAAACCAGACTGGTCTAGAATCCAGAGATCTGCCTGTTTCTTCCTCTAGTGTGATGGGATTAAGGGATTAAGGGTTTGTGCCAGTACCACCCTGCCCAAATATTTCACTTAAATCCCAGATTTTAGTAACTCTGTAACCCAGAGAGCAACTTTGAACTATAGTGACAATTTGAAATCTACCCAAAATCTTCAAAAATCTCTTTGTTTTAGCAATGTCAAACCAGAAAAATATCTTTTCTACCTCCCAATATAGGAAAATCAAAGATACCTAAACAAAAATCAAGCAAAGAAACAACATTCCAAAAGCCTTGGCATGTCTAACCATGCCATCCCATGCTGCAATTAGTTTTGTTCATTATTCCTTGGAATCTAGTTGCAACCGTATTTCATTGGTGGACCCTTCCCAGAAAGCCCTGACAAGCACCTCATAGCCATGGAGCTCTTTGCTCCAGCTGCCATCAATTTTGCCTTATTTATCAGGAAAGTCCTCTCTCTTTCCTTCATTATCATTGTTGGCAATTTCGCATTGCATCTGTAAATTCCTTCCTTTAAGACTATACTAGTCTGAACTTTCTCAAAAAAGATACACAGGACCACAATTGTCAGAGTAAAAATCATTTGCATGCTAAGAGGAACAAGCTCAATTGGAATACAAAAGTATTGAGGCATTATGAATTTTTCCATTTTTAATCTAGGCGATTAATTCCATGATCAAATTCTGTTTAGAAGGCTGCCAGCTTTTTAGTACGTAAGAAGAGCTAAGCCTTAGCTCTCGACCTTTGCTGCAAGGCAACAGCTTTTGTTAAGTTAGCCACACCTTTGAAATGCATTTGAGTTCGGTTCCCTGCTCTTTGGCTAGAAAACTGGTTTTCACCAGGCCTTCTCATGCTGTAAGCATGGGTTTTAATTGCCGTAGTTGGACCCCACATGTAAAAATTTTTTTAATTAAATTATTGAACCAGTATTTATGTTATCATTAATTGGTTCAGCAGCTAATCCTTATCCAGACATTATAAATGAATACACACAGACACCACGTGGATTTTAACAAGACTTGGCCTGAATTGAGCAATCTTGGCCCACCTAAGCTAGCTCTTAATTTTACTACCCAAATATATATCTACCCATATATACATACATCTCCTGGACTGCCATTCTCCACGATATGCCAATGTTCCTGGCCATGTGGAATGAGGTTCTTTTTTCTAACCCATGGTGTGTGTCCTCTTTTCTGCTGTTCCTGGCTGGACTACCTTCTTCTTCCTGCTGCTGGCTGGAATGTTTTAATCCTCTGTCTAAAGCACAGGCTTCCTGCTCTAATCCCCAGAAATCCCACCTTTCTCTGTCTTTGCCCAATCTCAGGCCTCGGCCTTTTATTTAATCAATCGGAGTCAATGTAAATAATAGACAGAAAGCAGGACCAATTAATTAACATTTAGAATGCTTAACACTACACCATCACAACAGCAATTGCCTACAATGGTTGTGAGAGTCTTTTGAACAACCCTGACCAACAACTCACTAGGAGCCTTTCTCATGCTTTTTGAGACTTCTCATGATTGACTTGGGTTTTTTGTTATTGTTGTTGTTAGACAGTCTTTGACTCTTGGGAAGTGTATTGTTAGTCCATTTGGGTAAATTTTACTTAAACTATATATGCATATGTATATAAACATTCCTATATATTATTATATAATTGTGGGTAAATAGACAAAATATGATTCCTTGTGACTTTTGAAACATCCTTACAATTATTTTACCATTTTACCTTCCTCTCTCATGTTGATCATCTACTCCATCTCTAACTAAAACCTTTCCCTGTTTTCCTCTTTAAATATCTTATAATCTGTTATTTACCTCTCTGAGACCACCCATGATCACTTTTCATATTCTTGTTCTGTGTTTGCAAACTTAAACCTGAAGAATTGGTTCTGATAATACAAATGAGAGAGAATATGCAGCATTTGTCTTTCTGGGTCTGGATTTTCTCACTCAACACAATATTTTCTAGTTCCAACAATTTACCTGCAATTCTTTTTTTAAATTTCACACCTGAATAGTATTTCATGGTGTATATGTATGATATTTTTAGTAACTATTTGCCAGATGAAGAATATTTATGTTGTTTCTAATTGCAAGCTTTTGTTTTTAGCCGGGAAATGAACATGGTTGATGGTTGACTAAGTATACAGATGCATATGGAATATATTCACTTATAATTGGATATTAGCTATATAGTACAGGATAACTATCCTATAACCAACACACCATAGGAACAGAAACATAGGCTTTGTTACTGTTAGTGGGAAACTTTGCCTTAGTGGAGATGCCATGTAGGCCTGCAGTGCAAGAGGAAGCTCTTAGCCCTCATATGACTGCTGAACTGGTGGGGGACTGATATGTAGGGACACCACATTCCCAAGGAGTAGGATAGGAGGGAGAAGTAGGAGAGAGTGGGAGGATGGTACCGGGAGGGGTAGAAAGAGGGCACTGTGATAGAGATGGAACTTGAAGTAAAAAATAAACATTAAAAATAGAATAACATAAAAAAGAATATGATGTGCAGTCCTATCAACATATGGTGATGAGTGCTATAGCTTAGTCATATGGTGTATATAATTTGAGTTTTTAAAGAGTTTCTTACATAGATTTCCAGAACAGAAGAACAATTTGCAATCCTACCAACAGTGAAAAAGTTTCACTTTTCTTTATATCGTTTCTTGGATGTGTTGGCAGTTGTTTTGTTTATCTTTACCATTCTGATGGGGAAAGATGAAATCTCAAAATTGTTTTGATTTGCATTTCTAATTGCTAGGAATCATGAATATCTTTGTTTGAGGTATTTCTTAACCATATTAATATTTAAAGGAACTGTCTGCTCAAATACCAGGAACATTTTTTGATAACATTCATTCTAACAATCTATGACCATGATAGGTTTTTCCATTTTCTAGTATCTTTCTCAGTTCTATTTTCAGAGGTTTAAAGTTGTCATTATAGAGATCCTTCACCTCCTTGCTTAGGTTTATTCCTAGATACTTAATTTTCTGTAAGGACATTGTGAATGGGAGTGTGTCTATGATATCTTTCTGTGTTATCTGGTGCTATATAGAAAGGGTATTGATTTTTGCAAGTCAATTCTCTACTCTGCTACAATAATGAAATAGTTCACTGCTTCTAGAATTTTACTGGTAGATATTTTTTGGCATTTCTTATGTACAACTTATGCAAATAGAGATAGCTTGATTTCAGCTTATCGTGTTTTTATTCCCTTAATTTCCTTCTCTTGTCTTAGTTCTCTAGTTTTGTTTTTGTTTGTTTTTTTTTTGTTTTATAGAGCCCAGTAATGACACGAGTGGGGACAGTGGATAGCCCTGTCTTGTTACTGATTTTTAGTGTGATTGCTTCAAGCTTTTCTCCATTTATAATGATGTTATCTGTGGTTATCTCATGTATGGCTTTTATAGTGGTAAGGTATGTTCCCTTTATTCATAAACTCTTTAGGATTTTTTATAAGAAGGCATATCGAATTTCATCAAATACTTTTTTGATAGCTATTGAGATGATCATGCAATTGGTGTCTTCAAGTTCATTAATATGGCCTGTTATATTTATAGATTATGTTGAACTATCCCTTCATTTCAGGGATAAAGCCATCTTGGCCATGGTTGATAATCTTTGTATGTCTGTATTTGTTTTGCTACAATTTTATTGAGGATTTTTGAAACTGTGTTTACTAAGGGTATTGCCTTATAGTTCTTATCCTCTTCCACCATTGTCTGTTCTCCGGCTCCTCTTCCTCTTCTACTTTTTTGTGGTGTCTTTACCTGATTTTAGTATTAGAGTTCTACTGGATTCATAGAAGCAATTTGGGAGTTCTTCAGTTTCTATTTTTTTTAACTAAATTAGGAAGTATGGGATATAGATCTTAAAAATCTAGTAGGATTCTACAATAAATCCATTTTGTCCTGTTTTTTAAAAATATAGTTTAAAGCTTTTTTATGACTCCTTTTTTCTCCTGATTTGTTTTGAGTCCATTTAGGCTGTTGAGAACTCTTGTTTAATTTTGGTGGTTTGTCTGAATAAAAAAAATATTAAAGTATTATAAGTACTTTAAAAATAAATAAATATTTTTAACATATTATAAAGTCCTGATAATATTCTAATGTCCTGATTCATTTCATATAGATTTCCAACTTAATGGAGTACACATTTTCAAAGTATTTCTTTATAATATTCCAATGTTCTTGTGTATTCCTTGTAATATTTTCCTTCTGATTCTGTTAAATTAGATCATCTTCTTTTGATTAGTTGGGCAAAAGGTCTCTGTTTATCTACTCAAAGAAATAGATTTTAGATTCATTGTTTTTTTTGTATTATTTTCGTTGTTTCTATTACATTAATTTCTGCTCTGTTATTATTTCTTTCTTTTTCTTTTTTATGTTTATTTATTACTTCAAGTTACATCTCCATCCTATCCTGCACGAAATTTCTAAAATCCAGTTATAAGTGAATACATGTATGTGTATCTTTCTGTGTCTGGGGTAGCTTACTCAGGATGAATCTTTCTAGTTTCATCCATTTGGTTGCATATTGCAGGACTTCCTTTTTTTTCTGATAGCTGAGTAGTATTCCGTTGTGTAAATGTACCATAGTTTTTTGTTTGTTTGTTTTTGGTTTTGTTTTTTTTTAACCTATTGTTCAGTTGAAGAACATCTGTGTTGTTTCTAGCTATTACAAATAAATGAGCTATATACATACTCAAGGAGATGTCTTTGTAGTTTGGTGAGGTATCTTTTGGAGATATGCCCGGGAGTGGTATGGCTGATTCTTGAGGTAGGGCTATTCCAAATTTTCTAAGATATCACCAGACTGATTTCCATAGTGTTTGTACAAGTTTGCACTCCCACCAGCAATGGAGGAATGTTCCTCTTTCTCTACAACCTCTCCAGCATGTGCTGTCATCTGACTTTTTGAACTTAACCATTTTTACTAGTGTGAGATGGAATCTCAGAGTTGTCTTGAGTTGCATTTCTCTAATGATTTAAGGTTGTTGAGCATTTCTTCAAGTGTCTCTCGGCAGACACTTAGAGATTCCTCTTTTGTGAATACTCGGTTTAGCTCTGTACCCCATTTTTTGATTGGATTATTTGGTTTCTTGGTGTTTAGTTTCTTGACTTCTTTATATTTTTTGGATATTTGCCCTCTGTCAGATGTGGGGTTGTTAAAAATCTTCTCCAAGTCTGTAGGCTGCTGTTTTGTTCTAATAACAGTATTCTTTGCTTTACAGAAGCTTTTCAGTTTCATAAGGTCCCATTTATTGATTGTTGATTTTAGAGTCTGAGCTATTTATTCTCTGTTCAAGAAGTTGTCAGGTGTGCCAATGAGTTTGAGGCTTTTTCTCAATTTCTCTTCTATTAGGTTTGGTGTGTCTGGTTTTATGTTAAGGTCTTTAATCCATTTGGACTTAAGTTTTGTGCAAGGTAATACATATGGGTCTATTTACAATCTTCTGCCTGTTAATATCCAGTTAGAGGAGTACCATTTGCTCAAGATACTTTCCTTTTTCCATTGTGCAGTTTTGGCTTTTGTGTCAAAATTTAAATGATCATAGGTGTGTGGATTTATTTCTGGGTCTTCAATTCAATTCCATTGATCAACTGGTCTGTTTCTATGCCAGTATTATGCTGTTTTTATTACTATTGCTCTGTAGTATAGCTTGAAATCAGGGATGGTGATACCTCCAGATGTTTTTTTTTTTTTTTACTTTATTTTTTATTTCTTCAAGTTACATCTCAATTGAAATCCCCTCCCTACCCCGCCTCCAGTCCCACCCTCCCACCCTCTTCCGCCTCAACCCACCCATCCCCTTCCTTTTTTTTTAAGTTTAAGATATATCTTTTCCCCCCAACAGCTCCCCCTTTCAGTCCAACAAATGGCTCTTACTCTTATAATAATAAATACAATACAAAACAACAGAGGTAATTAGGCCAAAATTATGAGAGTTATATGGCTTGGCATACAATCCCAATGTCCAGTCTATATGTATTTGGCACCTGACTTCAACATTCTACTGTCGACCTATCTCCATGAGTTTAAAGTTCTATATCCAACTCAACTTTCATCACAAATTAAAAAGCATCTTCTTAGAACACCCTCTTGATTCCCAAACAACTCAAAATTTAACTATGAGACTCTAGCTATCTATTCTTCAACCACCTCAGAGACCTGAGAGGGACAAATATATCTGATTATATAGGAAGTGCAGGGCTGCAGCTTCCCAAACTAAGAAATGACATACCAGTGGCTGCCTGGACAGCTCCCATTTTCTCTCCATACATTACAGCATCAATCTTCAGTCATTTGACCCCATTTCTCTGACAGACATTGATTGTAGAGCAGGGGTTATGAAGGACTCGCCAACCCTGTCTTGGCAGAGCTAGGCTGTCGACTTACCTGCTTCCAAGTTTTGTCCTTTTTGGACAGCAGTCTGTCTACAGTTGAAGCAAGGGGTTTTTCCTACCCTGTCTTGGCAGAGTTAGGCTGTCGACTTCCCCGCTACCAAGTTTTGTCCTTTTTGGACAGCAGTCTGTCTGCAGTTGGTGCAAGGGGTTTTTTCATGCCAAGAGAGAGGCTTGCCACCAATTCAACCATCTTACAGTGGAGGTTCTTCGATGCTTATCCTCTACTTGGAGTACCTCCAGATGTTTTTATTGTACAGGATTGATTTAGCTATTCTGGGATTTTTGTTTTTCCAGTGAAGCTGAGAATTGTTCTCTCAAGTTCTGTAAAGAATGGCATTGGTATTTTGATGGGAATTGCATTGAATCTGTATATTGCTTTAAAGTTCTCTTTATTTGTTGGGTCTTTGTGTGGTTTGGTATGAGTGATTGCGACAACATAGAATGAGTTTGGCAGTGTTCCTTCTGTTTCTATTTTGTGGAAGAGTTTGCAGAGTATTGGTTTTATCTTTTCTTTGAAGGTCTGGTAGAATTTTTGTGCTGAATCCATCTCGCCCTGGCTTTTTTTTTTTTTTTTTTTTTTTTGGTTGGGAGGCTTTTAATGACTGTTTCTATTTCCTTGGGTGTTATAAGACTGTTTAATTTGTTAACCTGTTCTTGATTTAACTTTGGTAGGTGGAATCTATCAAGAAGATTGTCCATTTTGCTTAGGTTTTCAAATTTTGTGGAGCACAGGTTTTTGAAGTATGACCTAAAACATTCTTTGGATTTCCTCAATATCTGTTGTTATTTCTCCTTTTTTGTCTGATTTTGTTGATTTGGATATTTTCCCTCTGCTTTCTGTTTAGTTTGGCTAAGACTTTGTCTATTTTGTTGATTTTATCACACAACCAACTCTTGGTTTTGTCTATTCTTGGTATTGTTCTCTTTCTTTCTAAGTTATTGATTTACATACTGAGTTTGATGATTTCCTGCCATCTGCTCCTCTTGGAAGTGTTTGCTTTTTTCTTTTCTAGCTCTTCCAGTTCTGCTGATAATTCGCCAATATGAGCTGTCTCCACTTTCTTTTTGAAATCAATTAGTGCTATGAATTTTCCACTTACCACTGCTTTCATTGTGTCCCATAAGTTTGGGTATGTTATGCCTTCATTTTTACTGGATTTTAGGAAGTCTTTGATTTCCTTATTTATTTGTTCCCTGAGTTTCAGTTTCCATGAATGTATAGGCTTTTTGTTAGTACTGTTGATGTTGTAGTCCAGCTTTAATCCATGGTGATTTGATAAGAAACAGGGGATTATTTCAATGTTCTTGTTTCAGTTGAAGTTTGCTTTGTGACCAACTATATGATCAATTTTGGGATGGTTCTGTGAGGTGCTGAGATGAAGGTATATTCTTTTGTGTTTGGGTGAAATGTTCTATAGATATCTGTTAGGTCCATTTGGTTCATGGCCTCTGTTAGTCTCATTACTTCTCTGTTTGGCTTCTGTCTCGATGACCAATCCATTGGTGTGAGTGGGGTGTTGACGTCTGCCACTATTGGTATGTAGGGATCAATGAGTGGTTTGAGCTTTAGGAGTGTCTCCTTTATAAATGTGGGTGCCCTTGTATTTGGAGTTTAGATATTCAGTATTGAGATGTCATCTTGATGGATTTTTCCCTTAATGAGTATGTACTGCCTTTCCTTATCTTTTTTGATTAATTTTGGTTGAAAGTCTATTTTACTGGATATTAGGATGGCTATTCCAGCTTGCTTCCTTGGACCATTTGCTTGGAAAAACCTTTTCAAAGCCCTTTACTCTGTGAAAAAGTCTATCCTTGCTGGTGAGATGAGTTTCTTGTATGCAGAAAATAAATGATGGGTCTTGATTACAGGTCCATTCTGTAAGCCTGTGCCTTTTTATTGGGGAGATGAGTTTGTTGATGTTGAGAGATATTAATGACTATATATTGTTATTTCCTGATATTGTGATGTAGGTGGTGGTAGTGAGTTTGTATGCTGCTGTTGGTTTAGTTACAGTGGAGTTATTGTTTTTTTTACTGTGTTTTCTTGGCTGTAGTTACCTCCTCTCAGTTGGATTTTTCCTTCTAGCATCTTCTGTAGAGTTGGATTTGTGGATACATATTGTTTAAATTTTGTTTTGTCAAGAAATATCTTGTTTTCTCCATCTATGGTGATTGAAAATTTTGCTGGGTACAATAGTAGTCTGGTTAGGCACCTGTGGTCTCTTAGGGCTTGTAGGACATCTGGCCAGGCCATTTTGGTTTTTAAAATTTCTGAAGAAATTTTGGGTACAATTCTGATGGATCTGCCATTATATGTTACTTGTCCTTTTTTTCCTTGAAGCTTTTAATATTCTTTATTTGTTCTGTATATTTGGAGTTTCAATTATTATGTGGCAGGAGGAATTTCTTTTCTGATCCAATGACTTTTACCGACATCTCTTTCTTTAGATTTGGGAAATTTTCTTCTATGTTTTTGTTGAAGATGTTTTCTGGTCCTTGGAGTCTGGAATCTTCTCTTTCATCTATGCCTACAATTCTTATGTTCTGTTTTTGCATTGAGTCCTTGATTTGGATGTTATGGTTGAGGACTTTTTTACATTTCTCATTTTCTTTGGTAGCACTGATTTTTCCATTTGAGTCTCTGACTTCTGAGATTCGGTCTTCCATATCTTGTGGAAGATGATACTCATGTCTGTATTTCCTGTTCTCTTTCCTTGGTTTTCTACTTCTAGGATTGTCTCTGATTGTGTTTTCTTTATTGCTTCCATTTCTGATTTCAAGTCTTGAACTCTTTTATACATTTCCTCCTCCAATTTGATGGTTTTTGCTTGTAATTCTTTAATAGCTTTGTCCTTTCTTTCTCTTGTTTGATTGAGTTTACTTAGAGGTCTTTGATTGAATTCTCCATTGCTTTCATCTGTTGAGCTGTGATTTCTTTAAATTCTTTAAAGCATCCATTTTCTTCTTTTAAATACACTATAATTTTCATAGGTATAGATTTTTCATCATTTTCTTGTATTTCAGCTGTGGTGGGTTAGGGCTTGCTGTAGTAGCATGGCTGAATTTTGTTGAGGTCATATTTCCCTGACTTTTGTCCATAGCTTATTGTCCTTAGCTGTTTATTCCTGGTGCCTTCTGGCCTTGGAGTCAAAGAAGTAGCTTTTGTGGGGTCCTTATAATCTTGGTGACCTGTAGCTCTCCACAGGCTATGTGGGCCTTGTGCTGGGGATTGATTCTCAAAGGGTTTCCCTCCCCACGCACCCCTTCCTGCTGTATACCAACTGGGCTCTCAGGTCAGGGATTGGGGTGGTATGTGTTATTCTTGGCCTGCAGGTTCCTGAGATCCAGCTGGTCTTCCTAGTGATGGTGGTGGTGTGTGTGTGTGTGGGGGGGGGGTAGGCCACAGTCTATAGGGTAGAACTGCAAATCCTTTCCAGTTTAGATGTCATATCCATTGGCATGGTCCTCTCAGGCTGCTCTCTGGAGTTCCCTGGTTGAAACTGCTCCTTTCAGTGAAAGGCACTGTTTGAATGGTCCAGAATGATCCTGAATGGTCCTGAATGGTCCTGAATGATCCTGAATGGTCCTGAATGGTCTTGAATGATCCTGAGTGGTCTTGAGTAGACCTGAGTGTTCTTAAGTGGTCTTGAGGATGAAGGTCAGTGGATTCTAGGTGGCTTGGGTCAAGAATATGGCACTTGGAGAGACCACCCCCAGCTCAGAACAGCTGGGAGAGCCCCAGGGGGTTGGGCAGAGTGTGGCTTGGTAGAGGGTGGGGAGAAGAGATCAAAGGTATCCCTATGTACTAGGGATTAAACTCTGGAGACCTGAGGTGGAGTAGGGTTGAGAGAGTGGAGCTGTATGCTCCTGGTGAATGAGACCTTGTCACCTCCAGCAATGCAGGGAATGTAGAGTGGGGCTCGAGGCACAGACTCAGCTCAGGTGAGCTGGGCTTGTCACAGAGTGCTGGTTGGCTCTGGGGGAGGTAGGGGTAGGGAAGGGGAGGATGCATCTAACCTGAGTAATCCTGAAGATGAAGGTCAGGTAAGACTGGGTGGCACAGGTCTTGAAGATGATACTTCTATTAATTATTTCTTGCAAGCTACAGAGTAGGGCTTGATTTGTTTTTTTTCCCAAAGTTTCGAGCCAAAGTATTATGTCATTTATTTGTGCTTTTCCTGATTTATTTAATGTAGTCACTTACAGGTATAAATTTACCATGTGTCCCAGAAGTTTTGGTGTGTTGTTAATCATTTTAATTTAGTTGCATCAAATGTCTCTCAATCTCTCTCTCTCTCTCTCTCTCTCATTATTTCCTTTTTGGTACATTCATGATTCACAAACCAGTTGCTTACTCTCCAAGAGCTGTATAATTGTTACAGATTTGTGTTGTCAATTTCATTTTTATTAATTATGTCAGTTAGGATACAAAGAGTTATTTACAATCTTTCTGAAGATTTTGAAATGTTTCTATTTGTCTGTTTAACTATGTGGTAAATTATAGAGAATATAAAGAATATATAGAAGCTTTGTTATGCTGCTTTATAGAGTGTATATTCTTTGAAGTTTAGGTACAATATTTTGTTGGTATATATTAAGCTCATTTGATGTGTATGTCATTTAATTCTAATGTTTCTCTGCTTAAGTTTTTGTCCAGGTTACTGTCTGTGAGAGATAGTGGGTTATTGAAATTGCCTCTTATTAATGAATTTGTGCTAATTTCTGCAATTAGAATCTATAGTACACTTTTAATGAAGTTTTTAGTGCATTTATATGTAAGTTAGTAATGCCATCTTGGTTAATTGTTCTCTTGATTAGAGTAAATATTCTTCTTTATATATCCTCATTAGTTATAATTTCAAGTATATTTTATCAGTTATTAAGTTAGCAATACCTGTTGGCTTCATGGTCCCATTTGATAGGAGTACTTTCTTCCATGTTTTCATTTTATCTTGATGTTTATCTTTAAAACTAAGATGTGTTTTATGTAGATAATAGATAGATAGGTTTTGTTTCTTGTTTCCTTCAGTTAGCCTGTGTATTTTGATTGGAGAATTGAGAGCCTTTCTATATAAGGTCGTTTAGAGGTCTGTGTTGATTTCAATGATTTCCTGAGGAAGGGCAGATTAAATTCATCTGGTTAGAATATAGCAAAGGATCTTCATGTTGTGAGTGAATCTCTGGGAAGAGAGGTTGAAAGTGGCATGGGAGGGGCCTATAGGTTGTAGCAGACTGTATATATCCTGTCTAGAGTCTAGAGGTTGGGGAGAACATATTGTTGTTGTATGGCCAGACTTGGACTTCGGGCTGGATATGGAAACCAGGATAGATCTGGGGTTAGGAAGTAGTTCTTAGAGGGGGAGATCAAGAAGACTCACCTCGACAGATGTGTGTGTGTGTGTGTGTGTGTGTGTGTGTGTGTGTATGTGTGTGCATGTGTGTGTGTGTTTATATTTGTGTATGGATCAATGCATTTATTTATAGTTTCAATGGAGTTATCTTACATGTTGTAATAATACTATACAAAGGGGCTAATGGAATAAATGGCACTTCCTTTTTTGCCGCTGCTCTTCATTTATTTCCTTCTGTGTGTGTGGTAGTTGTTATTGGCTGCTTAGTGGCAGAAGAATGATAGTATTTCTTAGGGAAGGAGGCTCCAGTGTTGAACCAACATGTGGGAAAAATTCTTAATTTTCAGGGTTGTGTGCAAGAGAACATCCTTTCAGAAATTTCATGCTTCTAGACCTCTGAGTACAGCCCAGCTGCTCCTTATGGAGGGTCCCTCTCACTTGTGCTCCTGATTCAACAGACTGTATTCTGTAAACACAGTTTGTTTGTGGTGTTACACACTTTTTCATGCAATCTAGTTTCAGGGAAAATTGTCACCATCAGCTCATTCCATGTACTTTTATTATTCTAAGAAAGGTATTTCTGGGTTTTATCCCACAGTGGTACTCCCTTCCTAGTGAGATCTGAAAGTTTTATCTAAATTTGTGCCTCATCTTTTATTTTCACCTTATTAATGTTTACTCATTTACACAGCAAATATTTCTGAGTAATATATGTTAAGTACTTTGTTAGTTTCTGTGGAACATTTTTCCAAAATGAAAATTATGGAAGAATATTCCTTCAAAATATTTTCATTCTTGTGAAGTGAGAGTTATATACTCAAACCTGTGACAATGAAACAAATTCATTACAGTGATAAGTTTATGCATGGAAAGCTATATAATAAGAATGCTTAGAGTGGTGTACATGAAAAATGGGGGGAGCTTCATATGATTCATGTAACTTCTATTGATATGTTGCACCAAGGCATGCTATGTGAAGCAGCACACTTGTCAAAAGCATGACTTCAGTCCTTAGAAAATTTAGGAGCTGGATGGATCAAATGACTTAACTTGACTATTTGTAAGGAAATAAACTTACTTGAAGAATGAATGGGAATGCTATGAACACTGAGAAGAATGTATGATGGGAAGGAAATTTAAGAAGGTACCATCAGCTCATGAAATGAGAAGGTTAATGAGTCAAAAAGAGCAAGGGGTGCCTGTGGAGGAAGATCTAACTAAACAGAGTAGATGGCTACATAAAGTGTTCATTGAATGCTATTTTAACAGTTTGTATTTTATCCCATAGATGTGAGGATCACTGAAGAATTTTTAGTAAATGAATGGTGCCATCAGAATCTTATGTTGGTGAAAACAGTCTTAAATAAACATGGAAGAGAACAAAATTATACTCAAAGTTTAAGAAATCAATATATATTGGCAGACAAAGAATAAGTAATCTCTGATCTATACTAGTTCAGATACTTAGTTCTGGCTGGATAATGGAGGTAGTTTAGTCCTTCACAGGTTTCTGACTGAATCAAAGGAGAAATTATGGTGCTGTTTACCAAAGCCAGGAATTATATTTTATAAAATTTTATTCGATGGTAAGTATAATATTCATGGTAAGAGTTTACAGCAACCTTGTACAACTAGGTGGTGTATATATGAAGGTGACTACTTGTATTTAACACATGATATTACTAAATAAAGTTTAATTGAGAATATAAATTACATAAAATAATAGGCTTAATTTTTAATATTTTGCTCTTGAAAGCCTTAGGGTTTCCATAGATGTATATCTAGCACAGTAGGTTATTATTTCTAATGTGACATTTCCTCAAATATTGGAAATACAGGGGAGTGAGAATGAACCAGGAATCTATGCTACACATTGCTATTTCTCTCTCAGGGTCAATGATTTCTCAATTATATTTACTCTACCAATTTATTTTTCTGTCCACTCTTTAATCTGACTACTTCAGCAAAGTTCACAGGTTTTCTTTATATGCTGTTTGACATCACATTCTCCTTGATCCGGATTTGGACCAAAATACCTGCCTCAATTCTACATACACTCTGAAGCTATAATCAGAATAACACAGTGTCTCTGTGATGTGTACTGTTCCAATTTTCTGAATGTGGAAATCAGGTGACTGCTGGCTGAGCCGAATTTGGTTTCTGAAGTACACAGGGCTTCTTTTCAAGCAGCTTTCAATAGTTGTTTGTTTGTTTGTTTTATGAAAATATATATGGAGGTGTATATGTGAAGGTCAATACTTGGATTTAACATGTGATATTGCTAAATAAAGTATAATTGATAATATATATTATATAAAATAAAAAGATTAATTTTTAATATTTTGTTCTTGAAGACCCTAGGATTTTCATAGATGTATATCTAGTACAGTAGGTTATTATTTGTAAGATGGTATTTCCTCAAAATAGGCTCAGAAATTAAGAGTTTGCATGAAGAAAGATTATTCGAGAAAGCTCTTTCAATCCACATCTCCTAGGGACAGGTTGCTGAAGGAACAAGCACTGTTTAAATTGTGGGTTTGGACTGAGATTCATTCTCAAAATAAAACTTAACTCATTTCAAGAATATTGATAGATTGTACTAACATTTTTAACCATTTTTCCATTCTGGTTCGGGCCCCAAACAGGTTTACTACAACCCAAATCAGCAGGAAGTCATTTTAAGAGAGCGATGTCCCATGCCCAGAGGGTGGGGAGGGTGTTTCTCCCCCTCTTTTTGGTTATTTGAAGGATAACTGAAAACTCTGATATTTAGGAGAAGAGACTACAAGCTGTTAAATGGTCTTGTTAAATGGGTTTTGGAGATTAGACCCAGGGACTTCCTTCTTTTTCTTTTCTGTATCCTTCTTTCTCTCCTATGTAGTAGTGCACACACAGACTTGAGAAAAATGGGACATAGACATAGTATGGGAAGGACCAAAAAGAAGGGGCAGATTATTGAATATGCCCTTATACCTTTGCATATTGATACAAAATTAGTATTATATTTGGCTAAAGTGGTATTGACCATTGTATATTGTGCAAAATTAAGACTGTATTGGACTACATCAGTATTGATCTTTGTATATTGACAAAATTAAGATTATAGTTGGCCACAATGGTATTGACCCTTGTATATTGACGTAATATTAAGATTGTATTGGGCTACATAGGCATTGATCTTTGTGTATTGATACAAAATTAAGAGTATATTTGGCCACATTGGAATTGATCTTTGTATATTGATACAAAATTAAAGGTAATGCTTCTTAAAGGTATTGTACCTAGTGATACTTAAAAATGAAATGTGAAGCTCTGGCCTCTTGATACCAACCATCTTAAACTGTTTAGCATAGTTAAGAAATACAAACTCCTAGTCATGCAAGCGTGTCATTTTGTTAGCTACTATGAGAGTCTATTACAGATATTCTCTAAGCTACTCAGAAATCAAGTTGTTAAGAGACAAGCAACATTTGCTTATCTAAATACAAGAGATAGATAGAGCATCTTCAAAAACCCCAAGAGATCTGCAGAATATGGCATTCAAAGATGTGGTCTTAAATTAAGATTTTTTTTGATATCGAGACATATCAGCTCCTGAAAGCACACCCCTATTCTACTCCAAGTAGAAGATGAGCATCGAAGAATCTCCAGTGTGAGATGGGTGAATTAGTGGCAAGCCTATCTCTTGGCATGAAAAACCTCTTGCTTCAACTGTATACAGACTGCTGTCCAAAAATGACAAAACTTGGTAGCAGGGAAGTCGACAGCCTAGCTCTGCCAAGACAGGGTAGGTAAGTCCTTCATAATCCCTGCTCTACAATCAATGTCTGTCAGATAAATGGGACTAAAAGGCTGAAGATTGATGCTGTACGGTATGGAGAGAAAACAGGAACTGTCCAGGCAGCCACTGATATGTCATTTCTTAGTTTTAGATGATGCAGGCCCTGCACTTCCTACATAATCAGATATATTTATCCCTCTCATGTCTCTGGGGTGGTTGAAGAATAGATAGCTAGAGTCTCATAGTTAAATTTTGAGTTGTTTAGGAATCAAGAGGGTGTTCTGGATCTAAGAAGATGTTTTTAAAATAGTGATGCAAGTTAGTACGAAAGCTGAGTCAGATATAGAACTTTAAACTCATGGAGATGGTCAGATGGTAGAATGTTAAAGTCATGGGCCAAATATATATGAACTGGACGTTGGGAATGTATGCTAGGCCATTTAACTCTCATAAATGTGGTGTATTTATTTCTGTTGTTTTGTATAGTATTTACTGTTATAAGAGAAGGAACCATTTGTTGGACTGAAAGGGGGAGCTGTTGGGGGGAAGAGGGTGGAAGGGTGGGACAGGAAGAGGGAGTAGGGAAGGGATTGTGACTGAGATGTAACTTGAAGAAATAAAAAGTAAAGTATAAAAAAAAGAATATTGATAGAACAAAAAAAGAAGTTTGTTGTTATTGGTTGTTAGATACAAGTTCCCAGGCTAAAGGATGTGACTATAGAGACACCAGCTTCTTTCTACTGAATGTGAGCACAAAAATAATAATTTCAACAAAGACCCATGATACTCCAGGAAGCTGTGTAGCATATCGTTTAATTCAGAGAGAGGAATTCAGAAGCACATCTTGACATCTATTGTGGATATGTGTTAAGAGTTTAAAGATTCAGGTTTGGTAAACATGTTCAAATAAATAGCAGGGAACTACAATTTGCTATAATTGATATAGCATAAGTTAAAGACATATGAAGAAAGATCTCTATAGAGCTCCAATATTTTGAAGCAAAGGAGGAGTAACAAATGCTGAGAAGCAATTAAGCACAGTGAATTAACTACACAACTACAAGGCCTAGACATGGTACTGCCATATAAATATGTTAGAACTTAGTCCCTGATATAAAAATGTTGGAAGCGGAGCTTTTCAAAAATGATAATACCTTAGTAAAGGGTCCAGGAGAAAGTTCTTTGCTTTTACTCTGCCTTTTCCTGGGTGAAAACTCAGCATGCCTCCTCTTCTTGAGAGCATAGCATTTAAGGAAACTTGATCCTGGTCTTCTCAGCCTCCATTACTATGAGAAAAGATTTTTGTTCCTTGAAAGGTTCCCAATCTTAGACTTTCTGTTATTGAACAACACAATAGGCTAAAACACCAGAAAATAAACAAGAAAAACAAAACAAAAGTATGAAATGAGAACACATAGAGATTCCTTGATTCTGTTCATACCCTTCTGAATTTACAGCTCTACTTATGGCATCATGAGAACACCCTGCAAACCCCATTGTTACATCTTGGTTTATCAATATCCAATTCTTAATTCTTGTCACTGCACAAACAGTTTTGTTTCTCATATAAATAAACAACAAATCTTTACTTCTCTTTGTCAAAAATTAGGGGACCATAGGTATGTGGGTTCATTTCTGGGTCTTCAATTCGATTCCATTGATCCACTGGTCTGTTTCTATACCAATACCATGCTGTTTTTATTACTATTGCTCTGTAACACAGCTTGAAATCTGGGATGGTGATACCTCCAGATGTTTTTTTATTGTACAGGATTGATTTAGCTATTCTGGGTTTGTTGTTGTTCCATATGAAATTGAGAATAGCTCTTTCAAGGTCTATAAAATATTGTGTTGGTATTTTGATAGGAATTGCATTGAATCTGTATATTGCTTTTGTTAGGATGGCCATTTTTATTATGTTGATCCTACCTAAAAAAAGCCAAAACCGCACAATGGAAAAAGGACAGTATCTTCAACAAATGATGCTGGTCCAACTGGATGTCCACTTGAAAAGAATGAAATTAGACCCATACTTATCACCTTGTACAAAACTTAAGTCCAAGTGGATCAAAGACCTTAACATAAGGCCGGCACACTAAATCTACTAGAAGAGAAAATGGGAAAAACCCTCGAACTCATTGGCATAGTTGACAACTTCCTGAACAGAGCACCAACAGTTCAGGATCTAAGACAAACAATCAATAAATGGGACCTCATGAAACTGAAAACCTTCTGTAAGGCAAAAGACACTGTCATTCGAACAAAACAGCTGCCTACAGATTGGGAAAAAATCTTTACCAACCCCACATCTGATAGAGGGCTAATATCCAAATTTTACAAAGAACTCAAGAAATTAAATGTCAAGAAACCAAATGATCCAATCAAAAAATGGGGAAAAGAACTAAATAGAGAATTCACAAAGGAGGAATTCGTAAAGGTTGAGAGATACCTGAAGAAATGCTCAACATCCTTAATCATCAGAGAAATGCAACTCAAGATGACTCTAAGATTCCATCTCACACCTATCAGAACAGCTAAGATCAAAAGCTCAAATGACAGCACATGCTGCCAAGGGTGTGGAGAAAGGGGAACCCTCCTTCATTGCTGGTGGGAGTGCAGACTTGTGCAACCACTATGGAGGTCAGTCTGGCAATATCTTAGAACACTTGGAATAGCTCTGCCTCGGGACCCAGAATTACCACTTCTGGGTACACACCCAAATGCCTCTTCACAGAATCATGAGGAAGTTTCCTCATCTATGTTCATAGCAGCCTTATTTGTAATAGCTAGAAACTGGAAACAACCCAGATGTCCCTCAACCGAAGAATGGATTAAAAAACTGTGGTACATCTACCTGATGGAATACTACTCAGCTATCAGAAGCAATGAAATTATGCAATTTGAAGCCAAATGGGTGGAACTAGAGAAGCTCATCCTGAGTGAGCTAACCCAGACCCAGAAGGATGCACATGGCATCTATTCACTTATAGTCGGATTTTAGCTATATAGTACAAGATATCTATACTACAACCAACGCACCAAAGGGAACATGGACATAGCCTTTTTTGTTTGTTTGTTTTCTCTCCCTGTCAATGAGACACTTTTCCCTAGTGCTACTGCCTTGTAAGCCCCCAATATGTGAGGAGGCTCTTCGCCCTCATATTATGGCTGAACTGGGGTGGGGGATTGTTATGTAGGGACACTCCACTCCAGAGGAGTGGGATGGAAGGGTTAGGGGGTGGAGGGTGGGAGGGCATGACTGGGGGGGGGGGGGTGGAAAGAGGACACCACGATGGAGATGTTACCTGAAACAATAAAAAAAAGAATTTAAAAGGAAAAAAATCTTTATTTTTCTCTAATTATAATAGGTTTGTGATGGAAGATCAAGATATTAAGATCACAGCACACCTTTCTGGATAGCTATCCAAGCTTGGTGCAAAATGGAGGACTCTATTTCTCAACAGAGCTTCCTCTACTCTGCCTGACCTTATCTGGAGAGTGTCTGGAAGCAGAACTCCCACATCCTCTACCCCTGGTAAGTCACATAGTCCATAGCAAAACTTCAGGTTCGACTTCCTTTCTTTCTGTGTGAACCTGCCCAGAAAGTATCTAGGATTCCTGGATTGCCTATTCTTGTAAATGAGGCATTTCCTGCACCTTAAGCCTCAGTCAATAATGCATACTCACCCTGGAAACCCCTAATTGCTCCCCAAATATACATCCCATGCTCACCCCAAATAAAGTTAAGCTGCCTCATTGAAGGTGTTCCTGGAAATCATTCCATTATACGCACGACCTTTTGAACCCTGACCTCTCCTCCACCCCACCCACCACCTGCCTCTGCTCCTCTCACCATCATGGATCAGTGGCCAATAGCTCCCAAGGAAGGGGAGACCCACAGATGTGAAACTTTATCACTGATATTTTCAAAATAAATGATCAACCATGAAAAACAAGCATAATTTTAAATAAAGTGTAGAGCAATATTGCCCTCATTTTTCTAGTGACAGTATGGTAGCCTTTAATAATTTAAAAAGCTATCCTCTTTGTTGGCATGACAAAAGAGGATGTTCTTGAGTGAGATTATAGTTCTTTCATGTTATCTAATCTGAACTCTATCTGTCCTGATTCTCCTGCTGGAAATATGCATGTTGGCAGTAATAAAGAACATCCCTATTATAGGAGTTAGGGGAAGAAACAATGTGGACACACTACACATTGAAAATATAGTGGATAGCTTAAGTATTAGTTTATTGATACGTACTTATTAATATTTCATACTCATTGAAATTAAAAGAAAGATGCCAACCATAACAGAGTCCAAGTTATTTATTTAGATATCTAGTCTTAAAAGGATTACCTGGGGTAAGGCATATAGACTTACATAAAATCAAGTTAAATTCCTAATGGATCACATTGATAAGGAAAGCCATGAAAGGAAATAAACATATGTTAGGAATAATTTGGACAAGAGTGTATTGGGAGAAAGATCAATCCAGCAATGAAAAAGTATCACAATGGAAAAGGACCCATCTTTGAAATAGTAAAAAATATTTTTAAAAAGTCACTGGAGAAACTAAAGAAGGCATCTTATTGGAACCATCCCTGATTTCATGATTTAAATTAAGAAAGAATTTAGGCATACATTTAAAAACACTGTTAGAAACAATACATAGTCATAATCAATACGCACAATTATCATAAATTGGGTAATGCTGCTCTTCAATTATTTTCAGAATATGCCAAGGTAAGAAAATTGATTAAAATTCAATGGTTATACATTTAGGTTAACAATTTTTTTGGTTAAATACACCACAGAAATATAGTTATGTATCAAAAATGTAAATAAAAATAAAAAATATTTTTGATTGAGAGTATTTTATCACATGTAACTTTTGGATTTTTGCATTTTAATTTTTATATATGCACCTAAACATCAACATATATAGTTACATTTATATGTGTATATATATGCATATTGGTACACATATACATTATAAAGAATGTAGAAAAGAATTTGTCTTGGAATTGAGTGAAAGGAAAGGGAAATGTAAAAAAAAAAGAGTTAAAACACAATGACATAATGGAAAGTAGCATCACACATAGACTCTGCAGAAAATAAACCAATGCCCAATACTGTATGACTCAGACAGTCAATGGAGCTTTTTTGTGTTTATATGAATCACTAGAGGGCAACATATTCTGTACCTTAACAGCCACATATCACAGAATTCTTTGTAGGTATGAGGAGTAAGAGCAGACACAATTGACACAACCAGAGAGATAAAGCTAAAGAACCTAAAATGCGAAATCATCAGTTAATTTAGTTAGCTGCATTTAATGACCTGTGCCAGACATCTTAGAAGATAAATCTATTGGAAAAAGTTTTTAGGTTTTTCTTTTTAAATAAAGCAAAATAAAGAATTTGAAAAAAAATCAAATTGGTACTGTATGAAAGTCATGAATACAATCATGCAGAAATATAAACTGTATAGTCACAAAAACAATTTTTAAAATTTTAATCTCATCCAACATATTCAGCAGTTGTAGGCAGGCATCTAAGACACTTTTATGTTTTTGTTCTTCTACTGAGATCACCTCACCCATGTGACCTTGTTTTGATTGTACCATGGGTTCATCTTATCACCTTTCAGGTTTCAAGACATGAGCAGCTTTCTCATAGTTGAGAGCATTAGCAAGGAAGGGGAATAATCTGAGAATCACTGCTCTGATTTTTACACTTACCAGAAACAAATGTAAATGTCTATCAACTACACTGTATTTATGGTTTAGTTATGTGACAACTTGGTGACAGAATTTGTTACAATGAGAATAAAATTTTAAAAGTGAATGTAATGAAAATGTTGTGTCCTCAAAGAATTGAAAAACAATAATACAAGTCTCCTTAACTCCATGCCAAAAATAACCCCAAAACTAAACAAACAAAAAAACAACCTAAGAAGAGGGCTGAGATGAGGAAAAGCAACAGGAGGAGAAACTGAACATAGAAAAACAAGCATGTTTCTATATGGAAGGATCCTATTCTGGAAGCTATTTTCCTATTGCTCACTCATATGAATTGAATTCTATTGTTTTAAGTACAACAAATATATAATTCTAACACTTAATTCTTGAGCACCTAGAATGTAGTAAATAAAATACTTGTCTTTATAATCTCATTCAATCTTAATGATGCCTTTGTAACCGAAGAACTATTGCATACAGTTTTGACATGTATATAAAGAGAAGTTAGAGCCTAATTTAGTACAAGACCTAGACATAAATTTAAACATTGTGTCTAGCAATTTCTATCTTTTCTAGTGCAGTTCCTCATCTGGAGGCTATCTCAGAAAGAAAATTACAATGGATATTTGGGTATAAAAGTTTCACAGAAAACAGTCTTATAAATTTCTATTTAACTTAAAACTCTTATGTCCTTACTGATTTTATCATTTTAAATGCCTTCATAGATACGTTGTTTAGAATCAATTTATTTGAAAAATATATGGAGATATCAATGTAATTATATTAAAATCAATTTGGATTATTTTAAAGTACCCACATATGGGAGTAAAGAATATTGTAACTGACTGAGAATATTGCAAAAATCCTTTTTTGAGACAGGGTTCCATGTCTGTAGTCAAGAATGACTTTGAAATTCTGCCTTTACCTCCCAAATGTCATAATAAACATGTGCCACTATGCCTATATTATTCCTTGCTGTGGACTGAACCCTGGACTTTCTTCATGTTAGGAAAACACATTGCACCCTGAACCACATTCTCAGCCCAGGATTTTGTAACTTTTACACAGAGCTAGTATTGAAACTTTACAGATATCTTTTTCAGGTAGTCTTTATGAGAACTCAAAGAAGAAAAAAAGCAATTTTAAAGCTACATCCATGAATAAAACAATGTTATCAATCATAAAGAACTTCCATATAAATCTTAAATTTTGACATCATTTTAACAAATAAAATGTGTAGAAAAGCTTAAGTGAACAAGAAATTATTAATTAAGCAGAAAAATATTCATTTACAAAGAAATAAGAATGAATAAACTAATTAGAAGTGTCTAAAATCAAGTTACATATGGTAAAAGATACACTGATTAATTTTGAGATATTTTATCACTACAACTTTTAAGAATTCAAGCGTCGTCAGACTCTGCTATGCAAAATCTGCCAATTTTTCAATTTCTCTGAATGTAATAGTCCTTGAAATATTTCTTGCACCACTAGGGTGCCATTCACTAAATTGCTTCTTCATAAGCACTGAATTGCTCACTAATGCCTTGAGAAAGAAAGCTATCTACTCCTCAGGATTATAAATGTGATCTCATTAGCTCTAAAAATACACTGATAAGAAATGAAAATGGAAAGGAAAATATTGCTATTATTTTTAGAGGGTGAACACTTGGGAGCCTGAAGGCAGACTTTGAGAATTACATTTCACATTCTGAAGCACCTGTTATAAAGTCACACGTTTGACTTCCTAAGAGAGAAATAACAACTCACACATCTGCATATCCATGTTTGGAAACATATATATGTAGAGGATTGATAGAAGGCAGCCCCTGTCATTGAAAGCTCTTTTTAGGTATTTTATGTCAAAGTTTATATTTGTAATAAAAGAGTGACTATATGGATGAAAATGCCCATGTTTTACACCAAGATGGTATTCAACCAGAATTAAATATGATAGATGAAGAGGGAAGAGCAAAGTGTCTGTGGACAAGGGAGGCTTAGAATTATGTCTTTCATAGTTATGCTGTGAAATTTTTTTCTGTAATTTACTACTATTTATATTTTATAACTCCTCCAACTTTACCAATGAATATTTCTAGTAATTTTAAACTGTTTTTAGAGTCAGTCTTTTGAAGTTTGCTTGCTATTATCTACTGGCATGTTGAAATTGGACAATAATTGCTTGAGGGTATGTCTTGAAAATGTGCCAATGTGTCTGAGGAGCTTTTTTATCACGGTTATGGATGTAGTGATGCTGTCAATAGCCATGTGGGAGCCAGCTGTCTCTAGCCTCACTGGTGGCATTCTGCTGTGGACCTTAATGCTCTGGCCTTAAGAGTCACAGCGTGACTCCATGTGGGGATCAGTATTTTAAGCCAAAAACTCATACCATTTCCCAGAGAGTTCCTCCTCTTTAGATTCACAGACACTGCCAGTTTTCTTGTTTTCTTCCTTTTCAGTCCCATGTTGTCCTTTCCAAGTCTCAAGAATTCAGGCTTCGAGAACAGATTTAATATCTCTTAAACTTCAAACACCAGGATCCACAATCCCACCTTGCATTCAGCCAGGGGACTTATAAGCCAACTCCTAAGCACTTGTATGGAAACAGTGACTCTTCCTAAGGATTGGCATGCTTTAGTCACACAGTAGTCACACCTAAAGTGGGTAGGGATGACATACCTATGTAATGCCAGCATTCATGAGGATCTGGCAGGAAAAAAAAAATCACTGTAAGTCCAAGGCTAGTCAAAGGTACACAAATACTGAGTTCAAGGCTACCCTGAGCTACACAGTGAGACTGTTGTCATCATCATCATCACCATCACCAAGAACATCAATGTAAACAGAAGAACCACACTCCCACCCACTTACATATTTATATCTTACCTATTTAACAAGCTCATATCATCCCTTCGTTTTTGCTCCTTTGTTTTAATTCACTGGAAATAATGAAATAGAAAATAGGCTTCTTACAGTTTGCTAGCTTAAAAGAAGATTTAGTCCTCTGTATATGTTACAAGTTTGGGAACTGTGATCATGCCTTCTCTTAACACTCCTTGCCTAATCAAACTCCTGTCTCAGAAGACCGGTTGTTTTTCCTGTTCCCAGTATACTGATCTTTCTTACTACTGACCTTGTTGATTTAAAAAACAGTAATGATGATATTACTCTAGGGGAAAATTCCTATTTACAGAGATGTTGAGTTTCTGTATTTTTGATGAACTATAGATTTTCCATTTACTAAGCTCTTTAGTTTGAAAAATTTAGTAGTAGAGTATTACAGAGGGATTTCAACTGGCTATATCAGGAGAAGAAAAAGCTATAAACAGGGAGAAAAACCAATTTTATTGTGAAATAAGTTGGTATCCTAACTTCCAAGTACTTCTTCCTCTGAGCCCTGAAAATGTGTGGTAATGGCCTTGTTAGCTACGATTGTGGTCTCCTTACCTAAATAGTCTATTACAGCTACATCACGGAACACTAAGAGGGGGTTGTGATGTCCACATACTTAAGTGATTGGTAGTACAGAGATATTGTTTTACTTCATTTTTCTTTTCTGTGATCTGACTAGGTATCTGCCATCTCTCATCAGTATATTACAAGAAAGTGTTATTATTCTTTGTTTTTATTTCTTTCTGTTAAGGTGACTGAGTAATTTTTGTAATGCAGTATATGAAAAATGGATTAAGAGGACAACTAGTTTGCAGAAACTTGACATTTTGGTTATGTGTCTAGCCTTCGATGGCTGATCCATCTTTGCAGCTTTTCTCAGAATCTCAATGCAACACTGTACGATAATAAACCATATTAGTCCTCTCTAGCTGCTATAAAAAGTACTTAAGACTGGGTAATTTAAAAGCTACAGAATTTCCATGTTCACAGTTAAGGAAAGTTTGAGATCACAGGGACAGCAAATAGGTCATCTGATGCAAACATGTGTGGCTTCAAACATTCTACCTCTGCATGGGTCTCTATATTAGAGTCTGTCAAGATTTCTCTGTAAAGGCTGCTATATGCTACCAATCCCATTTACCTCCAAAATGATGATTCAATATAAAGCTCATTTTCAAGACATACAAGAGTTCAGACAATACCAGTCAATAAATAGTATGAAGTAGGTATTTAGCTGTCCATATGGAAAAGCAGCTCTGATGTGTATTTACCTGAAGGTGGACAAATAGGTAACTTAGAAATTATTCATGAGCATAGTTTAATTGCATTAGCTGAATTAAGTCAACATGAAGTTTTATTTCATTCTTTAAATAGGTTCATTTCTTCAGAAATATTTAGGAAAGTTCTCTTAGAGTGCTACATCCTGTTGTAAAAGGTATGAATGTGCGTGGAGAGAAACACAGATTTTGGAGTAATAAAGAAATGGTTACAGGTTCTAATCCTGACTTTTATAAAATAGACTGACAGTAGCTTTCTGTTACCTTCTTATCCTATGTATATAGTTTGCTTTCACCTAGATCATTTCTTTTAATTCCTCTAAGTTTTCAAAGGATGACTTGTGCAGGTTTCAAAAATGGCTTTCTAGCCCTCCAACTTCTGGTTGGTGTACTTAAAGGAAACTAGTAGACTCTAGTGCTGGAGGGAGAGAAAGTGAGAGAAAGAAGGAAATGGGGTTATGTAGGGGAAAGGCAAAAAATCAGTTTTCTTATTTCCCAGTTTTGTTCCTGATAGCCCTATATTCGTTCACCTTGCCCCAAACTTACTCCTAGGATGATCTTTTCTTGACACCTTTGGTCACATTTGGAAGGACTTTGTCCACTGCCCTGCATTGGGCAAAATCTGCATACTTGGAGGGGATGCTGCATTAGAAGCTATAGGGCACATCCACATCCCATCTGTTTTTCAGTCTTGCCTTCACTTCTAAGAATTACTCTTGTTAAATGCTCTTCTGTGGCTCTTTCTGAACCTTTTATCTATGTTTTTGTGAAGAAGGTAATTTTTTCTACTCGTTTCACATACTTGAAATTATTAAAATGCAATGTTATTATTAAAAGTAAGATTTCACACATGAACATAACACACATGTTTTACGATCCTTCATTTTAAGCAGTTTTTTTCATGATGGCTTAAAATAATCTCATGTTTGAGACAATATGTATTACTTTGCCAGTGAATTCTGAAAGAAGCAGAATCAAGACAGGGAGAGATGTGAAGATGTTTTAGGGGGATAGATGGAGGAAATAATTGAACCAGGTTTTTATTCAGACCACATTCTAAGACAAATGAACAAGAAAGAGGCAGCAGAAGGGAAAAAGTCATGGGAAAGAAGTATTAGACAGGGGGACCTTGCAAAATATGTCTTGGTAAGGCCATTGAGAATTCATGAACCACAATTGTCAGTTGGACAAATCCAATACACTGCAGAAATGAGTCTTCACTACTACCCTTTACCAAGTTCCTTTACTGACAAAGAAGAAGCTGGAGGAAAGTCAGGTATCACTGGGACATGGAAGCATAGTTGTGAGGAAAGTCAGTCAAAGATTTTTCATAGTGATAAAGAATAGAGAGGTATATTTCTACAGTATACTTCACAATTGGTTGCTTGATATCAAACTTTTTTACATTCTATGTTTTAATTATTATTGCTTTTATTAAAGTATGGGACTAGTATACAAATAGACAAGTTGAATTGAATACCCAGAAATAAACCCACACACCTACAGTCACTTAATTTTTGACAAAGAGGCCAAAACCATACAATCGAAACAGGACAGCATCTTCAACAAATGAGTGTTGTTCTAACTGGATGTCAACATGTAAAAGAATGCAAATAGACCCATATTTATTACCTTGCATGAAACTTAAGTCCAAGTAAATCAAAGACCTTAGCATAAAACTGGACACACTAAATCTAATAGAAGAGAAAGTGAGGAAAAGCCTAGAATTAATTGGCACAGGTGACAACTTCCTAAACAGAACACCAACAGCTCAGGATCTAAGACCAACAATCAATAAATGGGATTTCAGGAAATTGAAACACTTCTGTAAGGCAAAGGACACTGTCATTAAAACAAAATGACAGCCTACAAATTGGGAAAAGATATTCACCAATCCCACATCTGACAGAGGGCAATAACCAAAATTTGTAAAGAACTCAAGAAATTAAACACCAACAAACCAAGTAACCCAAACAAAAAATGAGGTTCATCTCTAAACAGAGAATTAAGAGGAGTCTAAAATGGCCGAGAGACACTTGAAGAAATGCTCAAATCCTTAATCCTCAGAGAAATGCAACTCAAGATGACTCTGAGATTCCATCTCATACCTGTCAGAATGGCTAAGATCAAAATCTCAAATGACAGCACATGCTGGTGAGGTTGCAGAGAAAGGGGAACAGGCCTCCATTGCTGGTGGGAGTGCAAACTTTACAACCACTATGGAAATCAGTCTGATGATATCATAGAAAACTTGGAATAGCTCTACCTCAAGATCCAGCCATACCACTCCTGGACATATTTCCAAAAGATTCCTCACCAATCCACAAGGATATCTACTCATCTATGTTCATAGCAGCTTTATTTGTAATAGGTAGAAACTGGAAACAACCCAGATGTCCTTCAATCGAAGAATGGATTAAAAAAAAAAAACTGTGGTACATTTACACAATGGAATACTACTCAGCTATCAGAAAAAAAGGAAATCATGCAGTTTGCAATCAAATGGATGGAACTAGAAAAGCTCATCCTGAGTGAACTAACTTAGACTCAGAAAGATAAACATGGCATCTATTCACTTATAATTTGATTTTAGCCATATAATACAGGATAATCATCCTACAATTAATAGACCTAAAGAGCAGGAACATGGACTTGGTTACCTGTTAGTGGAACACTCCATCCCTAATGGAAATGCCATGTATGCCTCCTGTGCAAGAGGAAGCTCTTAGCCCTCATGTGACTAACAAACTGAGGGGTGCTGATACATGGAGACACCCCATACCACCCCATAGGAGGGGTAGGAGAGGGTGTGGAGGGTGGGACAGAGAGGCTGGGAGGGGATGGAGGGAGGGGGTGGCAATGGAGAAGTAATGAAGTAGTAAATAAACATTTAAAAATTTAAAAATGATTTAAAGTTATCTGAGGTTAAGAGACATGACACTTACCTATTTCTCAATACCTTTTTGTAGGTGAATTGAAATATCTGTAATTAATTCTGCATATTTGACAAATGTCCAACTCAATGGTGAAAAGGTTTGCCAGATATATTGGTATCTGATGGTACAGTAGACTGTCCAAAGGACTGAGATCATTAGGCAGGGAAGTTTGAGGTGTGGCAAAATAAATTTTAAAAAGGGTAAGTCCATAGTTTTATGCATCATAAAAGGAAAATATTATAAATGTTATTCAACCCATTAATAGAGGTAGGAACCAATGAGATTCTATGTGTGGCTGGATAATATGTTCAACACAGAAAACAATTTACAACCTAAATTCTAAACTGGCTAACACAACAAAAATGTAAGTATTTTATTTATTTGTAACATACAGGAATTCTATGATCCTAATTTGACACAAATACACACATTAATACATAATTTAATTGTGTCAAGAAATTTTAATAAAGAGTAATACCATAATAAAAAGTAAGTATATTTTGTAAGATAACTTTAGACTGTTATTGTTCCCATACTATCTCTAACATGCACATTTTTCACTCAGTTTGTTTTACTTTAAGAAAATTAAAATAATTTTGTGTTACATAGTAACAATGGATCTGGTCATTAGAATATCATATTGATGCAATAAAAATCCAGATATCTATTTGTCTTTAATCATGTGAAATATCCATACTAAATTTTATTTAGCATACTTGACAAGTATGTAAATCCATGGACCCTTGCTTAGTTTAATCTAATAGTTGTGCTATCTTTTTTCATATTGAATCTTACCAAATGCCTTTCTTGTATCCCTCATGATATGAATATAGATTTCTGTCAAATTTTCCATTAATATTTGTAATTATTAAGGCACTGGGGTAATTTGAAAACTGCAAATTAATTATTTATTGTAGTTATTAGTAAGTATAAACTGTAATATTAGGCCGGCGGCATAGCCGGAGGCTTGGCAGAGGAGCAGGCAGCTCGGCCTGAGTGCCTTAACTGGTTGCCTAACTTATCCTGGAGAAAGAGACCCGGGACCAAGGGTGGCCTACACCACCTATAACCTAAACTCTGTTAATTAATATAAGTTGTTATATTAGGCCGGTAGAATTACCGGCGACTTGACGGGAGATTTGCCTGGGCTCAAGGGGAGTCTGGGAATCCAACAGCCTGGGACTGCTTGGACTGAGGGCCTATAAGCCGCCACAGTCTTTTCCCCAATAATTAAACACACCAAGACCTTTTAATATTTTAACGCTTAGCCCTTAGCTGGGCAGACTCTCAATTAGCTACTCTAAGTTAACCCCAAACCAACATGTGCCTGTGAGTACCTTCCAGACTTCTCCAGTCATCTGTCTCCTTCTGTGTCTCCCAGCAGAAAGGGGGAAGAGCTCTGTGTGTGTGGAATTCCTGCTGATCTGAGGAAGTCCCGCCTTCCTATACTCTTTCTGCCCAGCTAATTGGCCATAAGCGACTTTTATTAACCCATCAAGAGAATGCCTCAGAAGGGGCGGTAACCAGATCTCAGCATTGAATTCAATGTATCAGAAACAATATTAGACCTTCTCTCAACATCTCCCCCTTTAAGTCTAGCAAAAGGCTCCTTTTCTTAACAATAAACACAATACAGTAACAATAACAATAAATACAATAAAAACAATTATGAAAACTAAAAGGTGTGACATATATCTCTCTTGATGAGTTTAAAGATCTATACCTAATTCAACTTCCATCCTAACATACATTATTAACTAAACCATCTTAACCTTAAAACATCCCTTTAATTCCTAGATGATTTAAAATTTACTGTGATGTTATAACTATGTAGTCTTCAATCACATCAGAAACCTGAGAAGGATAAATATATCTGAATAGATAGGAAGTGCAGAGCAAGCAACTTCCAAAACTATGAAATGACAGACAACTGGCTGCCTAGATAGTCCCCACTTTCTAGAACATTGAAGCATCATCTTCAGCCTTCTGACCAAGCGTGTCTCACAGACTTAGTTGCGGAGCAGGAAATAAGACTTGCCCATTCTGTCTTTGCAGAATCAGGCCATCAATTACTGCATTGAGCTCTGGTCCATTTTTGGACTGTATATAGTCTGTTGAGAGAGCAGGGGCATTTCTGTCCAGTAGGAATTATCTCCTGATGGGAGATTTCTTGATGCTCATTGTCTCCTTCCAAGTCCAATGGGAACTGTCAGGAGCTGACAGTCTCATGTCAAAGAATTTTTGAAATAACAAAAATATCTTTAAATGCCATATTCTGCAGATCTCTTGAAGTTTTTGAAGACCATCTATCCATATTCATTGAGTAAGCAAATGTTGCTTGTCTCTAACAACTTAATATCTGATTAACTTAGAACCTCTGAAATTCACTAACTTAATTATCCTAATAAAATCACAAGTTTGAATGACTATCAACATGCATTTTTAAAATTATCCTAAACAACTCGAGTTCAATTGAAATTTTATAACTACTATGCCTTCAACCCTATCAAAGACATAAGAAGGGATAAAGTTATTATTTGAGTAGGAAGCATAGGAAAGCAACTTCCAAAAAGAAATATGACAGTTTGTGATAGTTACTGTCAAAAGGACTAGAACTTCACATTGTAAATTTAAAATTACAAAGGTACAATACCTAGTCAAAATATAGCCTTAATTTTGTATCAATATACAAAGATATAGGAGTAGATTCAATAATCTACCCTTTTATCTTATCAATCCTATATTATTTATCCATATTCCCTCTCTCACTTTGCTTAACAAGACCATATAATGATTTGTCACCATTCCCCCTAAACGACATCTATAACCCATCAAATAACCAAAGAATCATCCACCCCACTTTTTGGGAAAGGGACGTTTTTCTCTTAAAACTTCTTCCTGTTGAAATGGCACGCAGAAAACCTGTTTAGGGGCCCAAATAAAATGAAAAAAAAAAATGGTTAAGCAAGTAAGTTGTAACATTTGTTGTTCAGTCTCTAGGTGCTCAGCAATTTGAATGTTCTGAGCAATTTGTAGTTTGAAGCTGGACTTTGGTAGGAAAGTTCAGGAGTCCATTGATGTCCTGTCTGGAACAGTCCTTGAGGCTGGGCCATCTCAGCAAGCTGTTTGAAGTTGTTCTGGATGCAGATTTTGGAGGAAACAGCTTTTGAGGCAATCTATGAGGCTGGATCATTTGGGTTACTTGTCTTGTCTTCCGTGGACTCAGGTCCCATTGTTCTGAAAATACACAATTTCTCACAAGTAACACATAGTTCTGCAATCACCAAAATGCATTGGATGTGCAGGATGCACAAATCAATGAAGGAATATTTCCTGTTCTTTGAACAGAAGAAAGACATTTGTAAGTCTCCATTCATGCCATAAAAAGATGGCATGTAGTATCTTTCCTAGGGCAAATTGTCTTTTGGACAATAGAAGAAAAACTATTTTTTATTTTTCAAAAGAAATCTTGAAAATTTGAAACTAAAATTTATCTTTAAGTGTATATAAAGCATAATAATCGTAACTTTCTATCAATATCTATTATAACAAAACAATCTTAAATTTCTATCAGTTCTATTAATATAACAAAATAATCTTAAGTTTTTACTAATAAAAGAGACAAAAAATAGAGTGAGGGAAAGAAGAAAATCCCCAAATCCAATTCTCAACACATAACATATATCCATTCATCCCAGACGACAACAAACAATCACAACACATAACATAACACACACACAAAAACTTCCAACCCATCTTTTGGGAATGAAGTGTAAATATTTTTGGGTACCCTTCAAAAATTGAGATATTGGCCAATTCCTGGGAAAGTTACCTATAGCTTTTGTTGTCCAGTCTCTGTAGGATCGATCATTTTTTGGATTAGCGCTTTTAAGAATGATTTGCAGGCAAAGTTTTTAAGAAAACAGTGATTGAAGCAGTATGTTAGGTTGAATCTTCTGGCCCATTTGTCTTGTTGTTATTGTCATTCAGTCCTCGGCTCTGACAATAAATTTTTGCTCTAAATTTGAGCAAATGGAAGGCATAGAACAACTTTGTCAGTCCATTTTAAGGCATAAACTCTGTCCATCCTGGATAATAGATTGGAATATCATGAAAACCATACGGTTAATAAAATACTCTTACCATGCGAAGACATTCATATTTCAGCTAATGGAAGCTTCTCCCTGGTCATATCTAATCTTTATAAGTTTTGTTGGTAACCACATTTTTTCATTCCTTGTAGACACTTAGGCATAACCACGTCCCCATCTTAAACCATTGCAGGTTTCCACTCTAAAATTAACATAACCTTATAATATTTTGGTTGATTTAATTCCTCAGTTTTTTGTATAACCCAATGTCTCTCAGCTGCAGTGGTACCCTTTTCACCAACATTTAGGAAATTCAAAGTTAGCAATGCATTGTGTAATCTATCCCTGGGATTCTTTAATTCCACCTTTTGTTTAAAAAGCATCTCTTTTAAGGTACGATTAGCTCTTTCTACAATTGCTTGTCCTGTAGGATTGTGTGGTATACCAGTAACATACTTTATATTATAATATGCAAAGAATTGCTTCATCTTATTAGATACATATGCAGGAGCATTATCAGTCTTAATTTGTTCAGGTACACCCATAAATGCCATTATTTCTAACAAATGTGCAATAACACAATCAGCTTTTTCAGAACTTAAAGCAGTTGCCCGTTGAAACCCTGAGTATGTATCAATGGTATGATGTATGTACCTTTGTTTTCCAAATTCTGCAAAGTGAAAAACATCCATTTGCAAAATTTCATTCTTTTTATTACCTCTAGGGTTACTACCAGAAGGTAATGGAATTTGGTTATACAGAGACCATGTAGGACATTTTTTAATTATTTCTCTGGCTTGTTGCCAAATAATAGAGAATTTTTTCTTTAAATCTGAACTGTTAACATGATGTTTCTGATGAAATTTTGAGGCTTCCAACACATTTCCTATGAGTAACTGGTCAATTTCCTCATTTCCTTGTGCCAGTGGACCTGGCAAACCTGTATGGGATTGAATATGGGTTATATATAATGGATTATTTCTACCTCTGTTGACCTGTTGCAATTGTATAAATAAAGAAGTTAATTCTGTGTTATCAGGAATAAATTCAGCAGTTTCTATATGCAACACAACTCTTTCTGCATATAGAGAATCTATAATTATGTTAAGAGACTCTGGAAAATCTAATAACACCATAAGGATTGCATACAATTCTGCTTTTTGAACTGAGGTATATGGAATTTTGATTACCTTGCTGATTTTGTCTGTCTTATATCCTGCCATTCCCATCTTGTTAGCATCAGTATAGAAGGTTAGTGAATCAGGAATTGGTGTTCCCTTTACAATATGAGGAAGAATCCAAGTAGTTCTTTTTATAAATTGTATACATTTGCTTTTTGGAAATTTGTTATTAATTTCTCCCAAATAATTACTGCAAGCTCTTTGCCAATCTTCATTGATTACCCACAATGACATAATCTCAGCATTGGTAAGAGGCACTACTATTTCAGCCAGGTCCATTCCTGATAATTGACGTAGTCTTATTCTACCTTTTACAATTAATTCAGATATCTTTTCTATGTATGTCTTTAACTTTTTACTTTGTTTATGTGGTAAGAAAATCCATTCCATAATACTATCTTCCCGTTGCATAATAAGCCCTGTAGGAGAATGAGTTGATGGTAAAATGACCAAAATACAATCAAGTTGGTGATCAATTCAATCTATGTATGCATCTTGCACTCTTTGTTCTACCAACATTAATTCCTTTTCTGCCTCAGCAGTTAAACATCTTGGACTGTTTATATTTGAATCCCCTTGCAATGTCTGAAACACATTACTTAACTCATAAGTACTTAAACCAAGGGTGGGCCTTAGCCAATTTATATCTCCCATTAATTTTTGAAATCATTAAGAGTTTTCAATTGGTCTCTACGGATCTGTACCTTTTGTGATCTTATTCTCTGTTGACTTATTTTATAACCCAAAGAGTTGATTGAATCTCCTCTTTGTATTTTTTCAGGAGCAATTTTTAACCCCCATAGTGGTAGAATTCTTTGCATTTCCTTAAATAAGTTCTCTAAAATAACTACATCAGAATCAGCCAACAAAATATCATCCATACAATGATAGATAATAGATCGAGGAAACTGCTTATGCATTATTTCTAATGGTTTTTGTACAAAATATTGACACAGAGTTGGACTATTCAACATTCTCTGTGGAAGCACATTCCAATGATAGCTCTTTATTGGCCTACTGTTATTAAGAGTAGATACAGAGAAGGCAAACCTTTCCCTATCATTCTTATGCAATGGAATTGAGAAAAAGCAGTCTTTTAAATCAATAACTATTAAAGGCCATGACTTTGGGAATAGAGAAGGTAAAGGTATACCAGGCTGCAAAGGACCCATAGGTTGAATTACTCTATTCATAGCTCTTAATTCTGTTACCATTCTCCATTTACCCGATTTCTTTTTTACCACAAACACAGGAGAATTCCATGGGCTGGTAGACTCTTCTATATGATCAGCCTCCAGCTGTTCTTTTACTAATTGCTCAAGAGCCTCCAATTTTTCCTTTGTTATGGGCCACTGCTCTTGAAATACTGGTTTATTTGATAGCCATTTCAAGGGTAGGGCTGTTGGAATTTCAGCAGTGGCCCCTAGTATAAATTTGGAAACTCGATACCTGGGGTGTCCTGTGTTTGGACACTAGACATAGCTTGCAGCTGTTCTTGAGTAATCATATCAATACCTTCCTCAAAAGTATTTATAAGCTCAATGTCTGGGGTGTCCTGTGTTTGGACACTAGACATAGCTTGCAATTGTTGTTGAGTACTCATATCAATACCTTCCCAAAATCATCCATCATTTCATCATTTGTTATTTCTGGCATTGTAGGAATATTAATTTGAGTACCCCATTGTTGTAAGAGATCCCTTCCCCATAAATTTATGGGTACATCAGCCACATAAGGTCACAACTTCCCTGTTTACCCTTCTGGTCCCACACAGTTAAGCCATCGTATATTTTGTTTTACATGTGATAATTTACCAATTCCTATAAAATGTGTAGGAACCCTTTGAAGTGGCCAGGTTGGATTCCAAGACGCATGTGAGAGGATAGTGACATCCGCTCCTGTGTCGAGCAATCCTTCTATTTCAATACCATTCATTTGTATTTTTAATTTTGGTCTTGTATCGCTCACCATTGTTTGCCAATACACACGTTTTCCACTATTTTCGACTGCTCCTGTTCTGTCTATTAGAACAGCCTTGCCCTTGGTATAAGGAAACAGCAGTAGGTGGGCAATTTTGTCCCCTGCATTAATTGTCATCATTTTAATTTCTTCCTTGAAGTCTCTATCTATAATACCTGGATGAATAAAAAAATCCTTGAAAAGTTAATCCATTTTTTTCAAATATTAATCCTATTGTCCCTGATGGTAAAGGACCATAGATACCAGTGGTTAACATATAACATTCATCTGTTTTTGATAATGTTTTAGATTGATCTGTGGTCAAATCTAAAACTGTAGTACCTTCAGTGGCCTGTAAAAGATCAGCAATAGTTAATTTTGTTCTTCCTGACTGCATGTTTCCCTCTGGTTGGATGATGGACGATGGTTCACATTGTTTTGGGGGGCCTGAACCGGTAGGCCCCTCCCCTCATTTCCCGGCAAGGGGTTACCTCTGACATCTGTTTCAGCTCTATAATCCTGGGACCAGTGTTTACCTTTTCCACAATGAGTACAAAATCCTGGAGACCTTAACCTTCTATTGCCGTTAGAAGCCGTTCGTTCCCTTCTACGACTATGTTCTGCAGAGTCCAGGCAAATATCATTTCGAGTTCTGGAGGATTCGGCCTTATGATATCTTTGGAAATGACCAAGTTCACCATTTTTAAAGCACTCATTAAGACCCCTAGCAACTGCTTGTGCTATGACATTTGTCTGATGCTCTTGAAAACCAATATCAGCTGTTTCTCTTATCCATTCATCTACTGGGGCTCCTCGAGCTTTCAATGGCCTAATTGACTTTTGACAATCAGCATTTGCATTTTCATATGCCAAGGCATTTATCAAGTCCTGTCTGGCATCAGGGTTATCTACATCTCTCTCCACAACTGAAGTCAATCTCCCTAAACAGTCTGAGAAGTTTTCCTGAGGACCTTGTATTATCTTGGTAAATGAAGTAAACTTTTTCCCAGCCTCAGTCACCATATCCCAGGCTCTCAGAGCTGCAACATGACATTGTTTGATGACAACATCTTCAAATTGAGTCTGTAACCATATGTCAGCATAAGGTCCCTCACCAAGCATTTGGTGGGTTGTGACATTTATTCCCCTTGCCATATTTTGTTGCTCTAATTTTGTGTCTTCATGTCTCCACCATGGCTACCTTCTAGCACAGCTGATATCAGTCCCTTCCAATCTTGATCTAGATGCTCCTCCTCTGAAGAATGGATAAAGAAAATGTGGTACATTTACCCCACAGAACATTATTCAACCATTTTAAACAATTACATCATGAAATTTTGCAAGCAAATGGATGGAACTAGAAAAAAAATCATCCTAAGATAGGTAACTCAGACTAAAAAAGACAAGCATTTTATATAATCACTTTTAAGTGGATATTAACTGGAAAGTAAAGTATAATTATGCCTCAATCTACATACCCATAGAGGCTAAGTAACAATGAGGGCTCATGGTGGATGTATGGGTCTCCCTGGGAAAGGGAAATAGAATAGATATTGTGGGTGCACTGGGTAAGGAAACAGGATGATTGAGTGGGGAGATTATTGATGGAGAGAATACCAAGAAAGACAACTGGAATGGGGGAGGGCAATTTGGGGGCAAGGTAGAAACCTAGGGCAATTGAAAATCCCATGAATCTATAAGGGTGACCCTAAGTAAGACTCCTAGTAACAAGACATACAGAGACTGAACTATCCATCTGCTACAACCAGGCAAGACTTCCCAGTAGGGATTTGAGACTTCAAACCAGCCATTAAATCTTCAACCTACAATTTGGAACAGAACATTCTTTTTTGATTCACTTTGCAGCCCGTTTGAGTCACCATTCCTTCTTCTTCCTCCAATCCTATCTTCACACCCCTCTCTGTTCTATTATCTTAATGTGAGAGAAGGGAAGAACCACATGGATACCAACTCACTCTGGTACATCATGCATGACTAAGTGCATCCTCTCCCACTGAGACCAAACAAGACAACCTAGTTATAGGAAAGAGATCCAAAGGCAGAAAACAGAGTAAGATCAGCCTGTGCTCTAATTGCTAGGAGACCCACATGAAGAACAAGTTTCACATCTGCTACATGTGTGTAGGGGACTAGGTCCAGATCATACATGCTCTTTGGTTGATGGTTCAGTCTCTGTGAGCCCCAATGGGCCCAGGTTAGTTTATTCTGTAGGTCTTTTTGTGATTTCTTTGATCCCTCTGGTACCCTCAACACATCATCTAATACTCCATAAGACTCCCAAACTCTACCTATTGTTTGACTGTGGGTCCCTGAATCTGTTTCCATCACATGCTGGATGAAGCCTCTCAGAGTACAGTTATGCCAGGTTCCTGTCTGCTAGCACAGCAGAGTATCAATACTAGTGTCTGGCGTTGGTCTCAAGTTGGGCCAGTCATTGGTTGGGTATTCCCTCCATATCTTTCGATGCTTATTCCCATGCTACTTGTAGGGCAGACAAATCTTGGGTTGAAGGTTTTATGGATCGGTTTGTGTCACACTCCCTCTACTGGAAGTCTATTCAGACTACAGAAGTAGCCTCTTTAGGTTCCATGTCACTCACTGGTAGATTTCTCAGCCAGGACAGGCGTGGTGGCACATGCCTTTAATCCCAGCACTTGGAGGCAGAGGCAGGTGGATCTCTGTGAATTTGAGGCCAGCCTGGTCTACAAAGTGAGTCCAGCACAGCCCTTACTGTTACATGTCAAGGACCAGCCTTGTCACACAGCACAGGATCTTAGGATGGGACTCAGTGCCGTCAATCTTCCAGGTCTGACCTGCTCTGTGGGCTGATGACCCTGACTGCAAGGGCTGATGACCCTTGCAGGTAGCTAGCTATGGGAGGGAGGGAAGGAGGGAGAGAGAGAGAGAGAGAGAGAGAGAGAGAGAGAGAGAGAGCTATACCTATTCTCCTCTGTAGCTCATAGCAAGTATTGCTGCTGACTACTAGAGTTAAAATGACCAACTTTTTTCCTTTAGTGTAAACTGTAAACTGAGGAGGTAGTAAAAACAGCCTTTGTTTTTAATTTACTACAAGTGTTTGGCCTATTAGCTATTAGCGGGCAGGCCACCTACTGAGTGTTCAGCAGACTAAACTACATTTTGACCAAATTATCTCAGAAGTTGATGGTGAAGCTCCAAGGTTTTTACCTGATCCATGAGTTAATATGAAGATAATAAGAAAGGGATGAGAACATAGGGATTCTCTCATACACACTCACACCAGAAAGAAGAAATGGATGAAGCTAGGATGCAAGACAAGTTTAATGTGGTGACCATTCTTTTTATATCCTGAGTGAGGGCTCTCTACATCAAAGAAAGAATTACCCCATGGTTAAAAGGCATTTATCACAAGGACAGATAAGACCATTGCAATAGGAGGCACTTAACAATCACACATTTTAGTATTCAATTAAAATTTGCTTTTCTTTTTTTTTAATAATTTATTTTTTATTTCTTCAAGTTACATCTCAATCACAATCCCCTCCCTCCTCCCCCCTCCAGTTTCAACAACCCCCCATCCTCTTCCCTTCTTTTTTTTTTAGTTTAAGGTATTTCTTTTTTCCCCCTAACAGTTCTCCCTTTCAGTCCAAAAAATGGTTCTTTTTCTTATAACTATAAATACAATACAAAACAACAGAAATAAATAGGCCACAATTATAAGAGTTATATGGCTTAGCATACATTCCCAATGTCCAGTCCATATGTATTTGGCACCTGACTTTAACATTCTATTACCATCTCCATGAGTTTAAAGTTCTATATCTAACTTAGCTTTCATACTAACTTGCCTCATAATTTTAAAAATATCTTCTTAGATCCAGAACACCTCTTGATTCCTAAACAACTCAAAATTTAACTATGAGACTCTAGCCATCTATTCTTCAACCACCTCAGAGACAAACACAAGTTAAGTTTAAGAGGACAGTATATTATGTCAAACTCGACAAGGTATAAGGAATTACAACAAAACAGTTTGTGTATTTTTGTCATAAAGATTTGTACTTAATTTAGGCATTTCTTGGTAACCTGATTATCTCTTGAGTTTATGGGGAATATAGGCTCCTTAATTGGTTTTATGGCACTCCTGGAGTTTGGTCTTATCTTCTCTAGAGTGAAAGCTTATCTGAGATCATAAATCTGTCTCAGGCATGTCTCCTAATGAGATACACAATGTTTGGGAAGAGGATTTATTACATACAGCTGTATGTTTTCTGTCAACTATCTACCTTCTTTAGCTTCTACAATTGTTTAGACTGAGTCAGGCAGTTTGTAAAACTCCTATCCTATCAGGAATAATAATATCACCTTTATAGGACTCAGTGTGAAGTCTGGCCAAACAAGAAGAGTAGCAATTAGCAATGAGGGAATCTTCACTCCATGTCAGTAATAATAGGTGAAAGGAAGAGCTAGGTGTTAGCAAGAAGCAACTCTGGGGTGCATCTTTACCTCTTTAGTATAGACTTTGAAAAATGCCAGATAGCTTTTTAGGAATCTTACATGCTTATAGAACCCCTTTCTCAGAGAGCTTCTGACACTGCTTGAACACTGTATGTTAAGGGCCTAAGAATAGCCGATGGACATGAAGGAAGGAGCCTCAAGAGCATTTGGCTCCTGACAGTTACACAGAGAAACCCTGTCAAAGACCCTCCCCCAAAAAGTAGTCTCAGCCAAAGTCACCCCCATAGACGCTTGGAACCCTCCCCTATCCCAGAGATGCCACCCTTATTGATTTCTATTCTCAACCAGCCTTAACTCCTACACTACTCTTGATATCCACTCCTGTTCCCCTACCTATCCTTCTCCCTCCAACTACCTCAGAAGTCTATTTTATTTCCTCTTCTGAGTGAGATTCAAGCATCTTCCCTTAGGCCTCCCTTGTTATTTGGCACCTTTGGGTCTGTGGATTGTAGTCTAGTTACATTGCACTTTATAACTATTATCCACTTATAATGGAGTACACACCATGTGTGTCTTCATGGGTCTGGGTTACTATACTCAGGATGATATTTTATAGTTCTATCCATTTGCCTCCACCCTGCACAAAGCTCAAGTTCAAGTGGATCAAAAACCTCATCATAAAACCAGTTATACTAAATCTACTAGGAGAGAAAGTGGGAAATAGCCTTGAAAGCATTGGTACAAGAGGCAACTTCCTGAACAGAACACCAATATCACAGGAACTAAGACCAAAAATTAATAAATGGCACCTCGTAAAAACTTCTGTAAGGCAAAAGATACCATCAATAGGACAAACAGTAGCCTACATAATGAGAAAATATCTTCACCAACCCAACATTCGAAAGAGGGCTAGTATCTAAAATACATAAAGAACTCAAGAAACTAAATATCAAAAAATGACATAATCCTACTAAAAATGGGGCACAGAACTAAACAGAGAATTCTCAATAGAGGAATGTCTAATGGCCAATAAGCACTGAAAGACATAATCAAAGTCCTTAATCATCAGGGAAATGCAAATCAAAATGATACTGAGATTCCATCTAAAACACATCAGAATGGCTAAGATCAAAAAATCAAATGACAGCACTTGCTGGTGAGGATGTTGAGCAAGGGCAACATTCTTCCATTGCTGGTGGGAGTGGAAACTTATTCAACCACTTTGGAAATCAATCTGGTTATTTTTCAGAAAACTGTGACTCGCTCTACCTCAAGACCCAGCTATAACAGTCTGGCATATACCCAAAAGATGCGTCACCATCCCATAAGTACACTTGCTTATTTATGTTCATATCAGCTTTATTCATAATAGTCTGAAACTGGAAACAACCTAGAAGTACCTCAACCAAAAAATGGATAAAGAAAATGTGGTATATTTACACAATGGAATACTACTCAGCTATTAGAAACAGAGCATTCTTATCATCAGCTACAGAGGGCTGAATAGTAGAGTCTTCCTTGTAGAGAACATGATATATCAGTTACCATTTTCTTTTTGCACCCCCCCATTTATTTCAATTTTGAAAAATTACTTACTTTTTTTTAACTTAGTATAAAAGTGCATAGGTTTTATCAACACCTTAGGTCTTCATTTTCTATTGGGGCTCCCACATTGTGACAATCTGTGTGCTTTTATATTTCTTTCTTTTCATCCTTTTTTAAAAGCTTAATTAATTTCCAAGCCCAGCTGGAAACTATACACATAAAGAGGTTTTCATCTACAGTGCCTTAAGAATTATAAGCTTTAAGTCTGAAATTGAATATAATATTATGAGAGATGAGTGGGGAGACTGAGAGGCAGTAATGGCTTACAGTGGTAATGGATTTTTTGATGTACACAAAATACATAATTCATGAAAGAGATAATGAAATAAACTGCTCTTCATTAACATTAAAAAAACTTTTTCTCTATAAAGGATATGTAAAGAGAAAAGAAAATATTTACCACAAACTTTACCTAACATGTGAAAAGGTATTCAATGAGAAAATATGAAGTTGAAATTAAAATAAAATCCCACTATCTGCTTATTTGTGTTTACCATAGTCAGTACACTGACATTACCAAATACTGGTCAAGTTCCAGGTCAGCAAAAACTTCTTGTTGAGCAGCAGGTTGCAAATGGGCATATCATCTTTGATGTGTTCATAGGATACTGAAAACATGTATACTACAAGCAAAATGGGATAAACCCACTGCAGTATATCTAGATAATAGAATATAATTCACTGCTGAAAAGATAAGGCTGTTAAGTTGTAATAAGACATGAGGAAACCTGTGAAAGAAATTAATCTGAAAGGCTACATATTTCATGGTTCAAACCATATGGCATTACGGATAAGGAAAACCTATGGAGATAGTAAAATGGTAAACTGTGGGCAGCTGGTTAAGAAGATGGATAAATGGGATGATCATTGAGGATTCTTAAGTTAGTAAAAATAACCTGAATGATACAATTATCATGGGTAGATGTCAGGTACACATTTATCCAAATCCATACAGCATACAATATAAAGATAAAACCCTGATATTTACATACAGGTAACATTCTATATCTTGAGCCAGTTCATATATAAGTATGTATGTATGTATGTATGCATATGTATGTATATATGTATGTATACATGCATGTGTGTATATACATGTATGTATGCATCAACAATTAATGACAAAGGGGGAAATGAAGAGAAAAAGGAGAGTTATATGAGGGGACTTAGATCAAAGAAAGAGAAGAAGAATGATGCAATTATATTATAATCTCAAAAAGTAAAATAAATAAATAAAAATTCAGTTTTTGTGGCGCTATGCTGTGTCAGTGTAGGTTGATTGGTTGTGACAAGTATCCCCTCCCAGCAGCGGATATGGAAATAAGTGAATGTGTCAGAGCAGAGAGTATGGGCAAAAATTCTCTGTATCTAACCTGCAAATTGCTGTGCACCTAAAACTCATCTAAAAATATATGTAAGATTAAAAATGACAATAATAAAAGGCAAAAAGTGAAGCAATATAACTTTGTAATTTTTTTATCCTATCACATCTATTTGCATGTTTGACCTAGGGGAAAGAGAGAGTAGTGGGAAGGGTAAACCAACCAAGAGATTTGTTAATTATATCTACAATATTCCTAGTAAAAACAACTGTGTTTATCTTATATGAGTTTTGCTTACTTACATTATTTACTTAAAGAATACATTTGCATGTCCTTTAATTTCACTGCACAATGTTTATCTATGCTTATTTTATTTGGTCATGAAATTTCATTATATGACCTGTGGATTCCTGATTCAGGACTTTGTTCCGATAGTTTTCAATGTTCTTCCATGCACTTCATCTGAGCCACTCAATTTATTCCTTTAATGCAATCTGTGAAAAATACAATAAAGCATAGGGAGGGCTGTGAGAAAGGCAGATGGCATGCATGATGTCTCATTTTTCTGATAAAGACTGTAACAAGCATGGAAAATGATGCAGTGCAAATTCATTGTAGTGACAAAGATGGTAATGAGAATTGCTATGAATATAAGCACCTGCACTCTCATTACCCGCTGCAGATTGTAATCGTCTCTCGAAGCTGTGCCCATTCTCCTCTCCCTGATAAGTCTTTCACACGATCTCTGTCAGTTTGCCTTAAAATACTTATAAATAAATAGGCCATTAATTAGTTAGACCAACTAATGAAAAAATTCAGAATCGACTCTAGAGCTTTAATTTCAATGACTGGTCAAAACTGATATTTTATTTGCTAGTGGAAAATGATATCAGTTGGCATTCTTGATCAAGGACAATTGTTTCCATAAAAATCTACCTCTTTACTTTGCAGACAAAGCTTGCTGATTCTAACATCTGCAGCATAGAACAAGGACAGGAAGTTTGATGAAGCAGAGGAGGAGTTGATAAGGAGCAAGATTGCAGTAGTTTTAAACTACATGATGATGGCTATTTGATTATCATAGTAATGTGTGGATACATAAAGTAGAAACCTTCAAATTCTGAGTGAAGTTGTGAACTTGATATCATAATTTGAAGATTTGACCTTGATATTAATATATGCTATTACCTAATTGTATAATACATTTAAAATGTGCCAATGTTATTTCCTATAAAATGACAGAAAATTATTATTCTTCCCAAATACTAACATTTTGAAATATGCTGTAGATAGATTAAAAAAACCAAAGAGTGATAGCAATAAATATTTTATAAGAAATTCACTAAGTATGTTTTAAAGTACAATTTTATGATATAACCTGTTCAAAAACAAAGAGATTACATACTGAGCAACAGTATCACAATTTTCTAAATTAATAGGGTGAGTCAAAAAACCAAAATGATGAGTACTCAAAATGAAGACAATATTATCTTCAAGATAGCATGTTTATTCCAGAAAATCAAAGACAATCAAGTAGAATAGAATATTTAGAATTGTGATATTTTCTACCTGTAAATAAATGCCTTTCCACAAATTTTCTATTAAGAACCAAATATAATGAAAATTAGTTAACTATAATAATTTCAAGTGAATAAAATATCACAATATAAGAAGCTATATAAAATTACTTTAAGCTGTCAGTAGTACAATGCAAGGCTCAAGAGGAGAAATATACTGTTTTCCAATGGACACTTATACATAATATATCAGTACAGTACTGGAAACCCTATGCACACCATTTCATATTCACCCAGCAGAGGGTAATTCAGAAGGTAGATAATAAATTTATGAGGCCATTAGCTGTTTTATATATATGAAGTGATATCTCAGGCTACACTAATTAAAGTTATCTAGTTATCTCTTATCTGTGGCTATCATCTACAGCCAAATAAACAAATAACTGTTCAATCTGATTTAGTAGAGGTTGTACACATACAAATATATGTTTCAAAGGTGTGGAAATGTAACTAATCAACACAATATTTTGATACATAATGATATACACATGGAAAATGAAATAAAACATTCTCTTTCATAATGATATTAATTTTTTAATAAATAATCAGCCTAAATATAAGATCTAAAATGATGAGGTAGAATGAAGTACATGGACAGATAGTTTATATTTAGATAAGTTATTCATACTGAATATGTTCTACATGGAAGGAAAGAAAACTAATAAGAATAGTACAGGGTGGGGGAGATAGTTCAGTAGGTAGGAGGCTTGCAAGCCTGAGGTTATGAGTTCAAACTTCAGTAACCACATAAAAATCCAAGCATGGCTATGTGCTTCAGCAAGTCACTTTTGGCAACTAGTCATTGGTTATGTTCACTTAAACTATAGTTTTAGTGAAGCTATACATTAATTTTTTATTTAATTGGAATATTTTCATTTGAGTTATTATAAATAATGCCACTATGGACATTTATAACTCATAAATGGAATTTTAAACACATTTGGTAATTATACATCTCAACTTTTGTCGAACCACTTAATTTCTTTTGCAGTCTTCACTCTTTATATTCTGACTAACAATGTACAAGAATGCAGTTATTTAAATTGTTTTCCTCTCTCCACTATGGCACCACTGAGCTAGATCAACAACCTTTGTGTTTTGTTATATTTTATTATGTTTTGGGGCAAGGTCTTACCATAGCAGATACATAAAGCCTCCATGATAATTTAGCCTGTTATGGTAAGAAGAACCTGTCCCAAAAAACTTTCTATCACATGAAAACAAAACAAGACAAAACAAACAAACAAAATAACAACAACAACAACGAAAAACATCTGGCACCTTGGTCTTGAACTTCTCAGCCATATTAATTTTCAAAAAAGTGAAGTTCTGTTCTTTCTAAATGATCTAATTTTAACTATTATGTTAGAATCATACAAAGCAGATTAAGGTGTTTATGCATTTCACTTTAAATTAAAAGCTAATGGTGAATTATAGCAGACTGGTCAGGACATGCTCATTCAGTTCTACTATACTCCGTAATGCATCTATTTTTAGAGTTCATTTGAATGTCACATAGCAGCCAACCTGACTCAAAAGCTATTGAATTTAAAGGCCTTTGCCTTACTAACTTCCCCAAGAGTACACATGGATTTAATCAGATGCACTTGATACAGTGGCTCTCAACCTTCCTAATGCTGTGACGCTTCAATGCAGCATCTCATCTTGTGGTGACCCCAAACCATGAAATTACTTTTTGTTGTTAGTTCATAACTGAACTTATTCTACTGTTATAAATCATAAGTTAAACATATGATACTCAGGATATCATATTTGTGGCTCCTGTGAGGATTATTGACCCACAAAGGGGTCACAGCACACATTTGAGAACCACTGACTTAACTCTTCCTTGGAGTTATGATCAGAAAAGTAGCATGCTGTTTCTCTTAGCTGCAGGTAATATACTAATAATTTTGAGTTTATTCATTACTCTAATGTTTATTATATTGATAGAGGTTTATTTTCATTTGTATATATCCAGATATTTTTTTCTAATACAAGTTATATTTCCTGAGAATCCACAGGAGTGACATTTAGGAACCAAAGTTTAAGAAAAAAACAGTTCTCGACTTTGTGCACAGTCAAAACTGAGAAACACTGCCTTTTCATTTGGGTGTAAAAATGTAACAACCAAATATGTGATCTAGATGAAGGATTTTAAAACATACAGCCTCTCTTTCTCTCTTTCTTT
>CAJQZJ010031994.1:379523-390382 GCA_907164525.1 Lophiomys imhausi | reverse complement strand
TCAAGAGGCCAGAGCTTCACATTTCATTTTTAAGTATCTCTAGGTACAATACCATTAGGAAGCGTTACCTTAAATTTTGTATCAGTATACAAAGATCTATTCAAATGTGGCTAAATATACTCTTAATTTTGTATCAATATACAAAGATCAATGCCTATGCGGCCCAATACAATCTTAATATTGCGTGCATATACAAGGGTCAATATCATTGTGGCCAACTATAATCTTAATTTTGTATCAATATACAAATATCAATACTGACGTAGACCAATAAATACAATCTTATTTTTGCACAATAAACAATGGTCAATACCACTTTAGCCAAATATACTATTAATTTTGTATCATTATACAAGGGTATAAGGGCATATTCAATAATGTGACCTTTCTTCTTGATCCTTCCTGTGCTGTCTATGTCTCGATTTTTCTGAAGTCCGTGCATTCCTACATAGGAGATAAAGAAGGATACAGAAAAGGGAAAGAAGGAATACCCTGGGTCTAACCTCCAAAACCCATTAAACAGGACCATTTAACAACTTGTAATATCTTCCCCTAAATAACAGAGTTTTCAGTTGTCCTTCAAATAACCGAAAAGGGGGGGGGGCAGAGAAACACCCTCCCCACCCTCTGGGTATGGGACGTTGCTCTCTTAAAATGACTTCCTGCTGATTTGGGTCGTAGTAAACCTGTTTGGGGCCCAAACCAAAATGGAAAAATGGTTAAAAATGTTAATACAATCCTTTTATGTTAGGTCCTTCTGTTCTCAGCTGTTTAGATGTCCTAAGGAGTTTGTAGGCAGAAGTTGAACTTCCAGGCTTTACTGAGGTTCTGGCTGGGGCATTGTGTAGAGCTGAACAGTCTTAGCGATATTGAGTTGTTGTGGTTGTAGGCTTTTGATGGAGACATCTATTGAGGGAGTCTGTCAGGCTGAATCATCTGGGTCACTCGTCTTCTTTTGGTGTCTGATACTGATTTCTGCTGAGGTTTCCGTTGTCCAGTTGTCCCTGGGTTCTTTGAATGGATGCTTTGATTCTCCTGGAAAGATAAGAACAGAGCCCTGCCCTATTCCTCACTCAGGGACAATCGCCCTCTTTTTTTGGGGGGGTAGGTAATATTTCTCATGAAGCAAATTTGGTTTTTGACAATATATTAAGTGTTACCTTTCAATCTGGTTTAAAGAAGAAATTACTTTGTTATTTTGGAGCTAAATCAGCTTTAGTGTATATATTTTGAGGTCTCGAAGGACAATTTGTTTGTGTTGTGTGGGCCTTTTGTAAGTAGCTTTTAAACTTAGGTCCTTCCCAATCCTATGTGTGTGTCTCTGCATTCTAATTATTGGGATCCGAGACCTGTGGTTCCCATCTGAGGGGATTAAAGATGTGTTCCACCACTCCTGGATCGAAGTTTTTCTTTATTTAGAGTTTGTTTTGTATCAGGCTGACCTTGAGCTCTGAGATCTGCCTGTTTCTGTCTCCAGTGTGTTGGGGTTAAGGGTGTACTCTTCTTGAATGATGGGATTAAGGGTGTGTACCCTCACCACCCTTTTCCATGTAACTCTAGAATTTATAAATCCACTAACTCTATGGTGCTCCTCCTGTCTCTGCTGAAGTTAAAGGCATGGGTTAACACCACATTTCTCCTGTATTTTACCTTAGCTCTACGTTTTTTTTGACACTTGGAGGTTCATAAAACCAGGTTGAACGGCTGTGTCCTTTATTTTATTTACAGTGTTTTAACGTTGTTACCTGCTTTTTTTTTTAATTAGTAAATTTATTTGTTTGTTGCTACAGGTTACATCCTTGACATATTGTCCTCTTTTCCTGCTTCCCAGCCCCACCCTCCCATGCTCTACTCCCTGACCCTTTCATCTTGATCCTCTGGGGTGGAGTGTCCCTGCATACCAGTCTCTCACCACAGATCAGGAGTCATATGAGGGCTGAGGGCCTCTTCATACACCGGGGGACTATGAGGCAGTACTGCCAGTGAAAGGTGTCTCCTTGCTACGGGGCGGGGGAAACTAAAAAAAAAACCAACAGACACACAAACCCACAAAAACAAAGAACAACAACAAAAAAAGAGAGGAAAAAGAAAGAGAAAAAAGAGGGAAAGGAAAAAGAAAAAGAAATGAAAAGAAAAAAGAAATTTATGTCCATGTTCCTTTTGGTGTGTTGGTTGTAGTACAGATATCCTGTACGATATAGCTAAAATCCTACTATAAGTGAATAGATGCCATGTGCATCCTTCTGAGTCTGAGTTAGCTCACTCAGGATGAGCTTCTTTAGATCCATCCATTTGGTTGCAAATTGCATGATTTCATTGTTTCTTATAGCTGAGTAATATTCCATTGTATAGATATGCCACAATTTTTTAATCCATTCATCAGTTAAGGGACATCTGGGTTGTTTCCATTTTTACAAAAGTAGGTGCCTTTGTATTTGGGGCATAGATGTTCAGTACTGAGATTTCCTCTTGATGAATATTCCCTTTAATGAGTATATAATGCCCTTCTTTGTCTTTTTACATTAACTTCAGTTGGAAGTCTGTTTTGTTTGATATTAGGATGGCTACTCCAGCTTGCTTTCTGGGTCCATTTGCTTGGAAAACCTTTTCCCAGCCCTTTACTCTGATGTAGTGACTATCTCTGGTAGTGAGATGTGTTTCTTGTATGCAGCAAAGGGACGGGTCTTGCTTGCGGATCCACTCTGTAAATCTGTGTCCTTTTGTTGGGGAGTTGAGACCATTGATGTTGATGGATATTAGTGACCTGGGGTTGTTGTTTCCCATTAGTTTGGTATAGGTGATGGTCCTGTGTCTCTTCTGGTTTAGTTGTTGAGGGGTTTTCTATTCCCTTCGTTTTCTTGGGTGAAGTTTTCTTCTCTGGGATGGAATTTTCCTTCTAGGATTTTCTGTAGGGCTGGGTTTGTGGGGAGATATTGTTTAAATTTGATTTTGTCATGGAATATCTTGTTTTCTCCATCTATGTTGATAGAGAGTTTTGCTGGGTATAGTAGTCTGGCTGGGCATCTATGATCTCTCAGGACTTGTAGGATATCTGTCCAGGCCCTTCTAGCTTTTAAAGTTTCTGAGGAGAAGTCAGGTGTAATTCTGATGGGTCTGCCATTGTATGTGACTTGGCCTTTTTTTCTTACAGCTTTTAATATCCTTTCTTTGTTCTGTACATTTGGTGTTTCAATTATTATGTGGTGAGAGGAGTTTCTTTTCTGATCTAATATGTTCGGTGTTCTGTAAGCCTCTAGGATTTTTATTGGCATCTCTTTTTTCAGGTTTGGGAAGTTTTCTTCTATGACTTTGTTGAAGATATTTCCTGGACCTTGGAGTCGGGAGTCTTCTCTTTCCTCTATGCCTATAATTCTTAGGTTCCGTCTTTTCATTGAGTCCTTGATTTCTTGGATGTTGTGGGTGAGAGATTTTTTAGCCTTCTCATTTTCTTTGGATGTTGTACTGATTTCTTCCATCGAATCTTCCATGCCTGAGATCCTGTCTTCCATCTCTTGCATCCTATTGTTGATACTCGCATCCGTCGTTCCTGTTCTCTTCCCTTGGTTCTCCACTTCCTCTTTTAACTCTGACTGTGTTTTCTTTCTTGTTTCTATTTCTATTTTCATGTCTTGTATGGTATTGTTCGTTTTGTACATTTCCTTCTCCAGCTTGTTTTTGTCTGAAAATCTTTCATTGCTTTGTCTTTTTCCTGTTCAAGCTCTGTCACCTTGGCTTGGAGCTCTTTAATGGTATTGTTCATTGTTTTGGCTTGTAAAATTGTGGCTTCTTTGAATACCTTCATAGATTTAAGTTCTTCTTGAAGGGACTCTATCACTTTCCATAATGCAGAATTGTCATCGTTTTCATGTGTTACTGTTGGTGTGAGGTCATCCGAATTGGATGAGCTAGGATAATTCTGCTTTGTTGGAGTCATATTTCCTTGATTTCTATTTTTTCTTGACCTTTGGCCATGTGTGTGTGTTTAGCTGTCTGTTCTTGTCGTTTTCTGTGTTTGGATCCACAGGGGATGCTTTGGTGAAGGAGTCGAATTCCTTGGATATCTGTCCTTGCTTACAGGGTGATCTCAGGGTCACTGTGGTTTTAATAGCCTGAATGGTTGTGAGGTGGTGCAGCCTATTCCCAGGTAGTGAGTAATGGTCCGGGATTGTTACACTGCTCCCAGTTCAGACTTCTCTATTTTGCACACTGAGTGATCAGCCTTCAATGGTTCTAATGGTATGGACCTGTTTGCCCAGGCACAGATTTTGTGGGCTTTGTTTGTCATCAAGGAGGCTGACATGGCCAGGCTCCACACCTAATGTGTCTGGGTTTACCCGAATACAGCTATGGTTCCCTGGCTTCTGGTTACCCAATAGGCTTCTCCGCCACAGACCTGGCCGCTTCCCTCCCTATCTGCTCCGCCTTGGGTGGGCGGAGTCTCGGCCCCTCCCGCCTTCTGAACCGGCCTCTCGCCCTAGCTGCTTTGCCATGGGTGGGCAGAGCTTCGGCCCCTCCCACTGTCAGAGCCGGCCTCCTTCCCTAGCTGCTTTGCCGTGGGTGGGTGGAGCTTCGGCCCCTTCCGCTGCCAGAGCCGGCCTCCTTCCCTAGCTGCTTTGCCGTGGTTGAGCGGAGCTTTGGCCCCTCCCGCCAGCGTCAGCTTCCCTCCCCAACTGCTCTGCCCGCCCACCTTCCGCTCTGGCTCAAGCAGCTGCGGATCTCCTGCTGAGCGCCCTTTTTCTACATCTCGAAAAAACAAACAAACAAACAAAAAAAACCCACAAGACTTCAACTATTCTGCAAAATTTCCTAAATAGTTATAAGGTCTTCCTGAAGTATGGGAAGCCCAGTTGGCTAGTGGGCGATCGCCATGTGGACTTTGATTCTGCCTGCTGTGTGTTGGGATCAATCTTACCATGCGCCTCTCCAAATGGGAGTTCCCGAATCCCGGATTTAGTGGCTTCCGTGTCTGCAAGAGATGGGGGCGAGCCTTGCCCTGGGACTTTTAACAGTCCCTTGGGAGCTGTGCGTGTTCCCGGAGGGGCCAGACCCTCTGGTTTTTGCACAGTGTCCCACAACTCTGTGTTTTCTATGGCTCTTCTCTCCCACATTCAAAATGCGTCCATGCAGTTCGCCGCCATCTTCAGGAGCCCCCCTATTTTACAACTTCTGTAACATATTGCATAGTATTGTTTGTAATGTATTAAAGATATCTTTTTTTATTATAATGAACACTTTTGATATAACAAGTTCCCACAATGGCCTCAGCTGGCTGCTAAAGGTAACAGTTGATAAACTCACATGCCTTCCTAAATCCTGGAAGATTCAGTTTGGAGTGAGATTACCAGATTACCTTTGCAGAGATATTATAAATAGGACATAAATCTAATTATTCCCTGTAATTCAATTTTTAACAAACTGACTTAACAAAGGACTTAGGTGCTGACCATATTTTGAGGGAAACTATATGTAAGTTGAATCTCAATTAAAAATAATGAAAATAAAGAATGAAAGATAAACAAATGAAAATGTAGGCATGAAGAACATATATATATATATATATCATAGTATAATACAACACATAATATGATACTTATAGAACAAGTCTACCTAGAATTCCAAATGTGCTCCATTCTTCTGTCCCATTTTCTTTGACCTTTCTCTTTTTTTGATCAATTGGTGATGGCTGGATTATTAACTCACAAGTTTGTACAGCATAAATGAAATGAAGGATGTCATGAAATACTGGTAAGTGTTATTTGGACCAGTTGTGTATAAAAATGTGTAAACAATTTAATGGAATAACCTAATTATAGTTGCTTTTAATTTCCAATTAGATTTTATTGAATGTCACTCAGATGGTAATAAGTTATATTAATATTTCCTAATTTGTACAGTATTACATCTTTTCTCTTTTTTCATCACTCTTGAATAAATAGAGTTTATTTAACAGAGCAACCCTTGAAGGAGCTACAGTAAGATCATGTGTCCTAAAGATGAGCTCAGTTCCTCAGTGAGGTTTTCCTTGTTTTACATGAAGTAGTTGTTGAACATACATAAATCAAGGAAGATATAAATATCAATACTGTTACTTAAATCAGAAAGAAATATTTCAAAGTGAAGATTTGCTTTATAAGCCTTACTTATGGTTAGATTAGGGATTTTAAAACAATAGCCTTGAAATTTCAGTTCTGGTTTCATTTCTTTTCTCCTCTAGACAAAATCATTTAGTCTCATTCTGCTGAGAGATAAGCATATGATGGACTAAGTGGATGTAGGCTCCATCCATAACAGTAGGAGAAGAGGTAAACATTAATGCCAGAAAAACATTTCCAAGAAGTAGTCACGGTTTTAACCTCCTGGATAATAGGTCTAAGACAGCAAGACACTTGGTTGAAATCTTGCATTTAGGCTTACAGGTAGAAAAACTATTTTGATCTCATTAAGGTTTTTATTTAATAAGCCAACAGAGGTAATTTTTGAGCTGTGATCAAATAAAAGAAAATTATTATCGATTTTATTTCATTAAAGGCAGTAGATACATTTCAAAAGACTGTAGTTGCTTATCCTACATGTAGCAATATCACTATCTGAGCTTTGCTTGCTAATTAGGATCTTAATTTACTTTATTACAGAGACTAAAACAGCCCAGAGGAGCCTTTCATTTAAAAGCTGAGAATAGATTTCCCCAAAGGGCTGTCTTACCCCTGAAGTAAATATGTAGAGCTTGTATGAAGATCCTTGTGTTGTCATTCAGAATGTACAGTTTTTAAATGGTCTACTTATAATTTTATAATGTTTAATCTGGAAAGCATACTCAAGTTATGAAAGTAAAATTTCAAATGCTTTCTATTAAATTTTCATGTGCATTGTTATATACTGTATTTACACTCAAAGTAATCTAAAATGTTGATTTTTTATGAATTTGTTGAAATCAACTCTATTGATATATTCTGATGCTGTGTAAAACTTGTAGAGGACAGAGATTTCATAGTAAAACTGAAAGTATCTGTTTTTAACCTATTGTATAATTTCAGCATTTTTTTAGGTGAGTGCCAAAGATTCACAGAAACTGTAGGGAAAAGATAGGTTTTAATGCCCATAATTTAAGATCCAATATGTCTATCAGACTAGGATATATTGAATATTTTGTTACAAAAATTGTTTCTGTTCTTTCATCTGTAGTAGAACTTTTGAAGAGTGAGTAAATTAAAATATTAAATAGGAAGTTCTAACATGTGTCTATATCATAGAGTATTACTTATTCTTCTCTTAAAATATTCTTAAGTATTAACTTAAGTATTCTTAAACTTAAATGTTTAAGAAGCCTTCTCTAAAACAAGCAACAGTTCCCTCATGTGATGGTTTGAATGAGAATATATCCTTCCCTATACTCATGAACTGGAACACATGGTCCCCAGTTGGCTCTGGTATTTGGGAAGGTTTAGGATGTGTGGAGTTACTGGAGAAAATATGTCACTGTGAAACGGCTTCCAGAGCTGAAATCATTGCCCTACTCCCAGTTTGCTCTGTCTTTGATATTTGCAGTTTAAGAGTGGGCATCTATTCACTTATAGTCGGATTTTAGCCCATAGTGCAGAATAACTATACTACAACAAATAGACCAAAGGGAACAGGAACATAGACTTTGTTTCCTGTCCATGAGACACTTTGCCCTTGTGTGCTGCCTTGTAGGCTGCCAGTGTATGAGGAGGCTCTTGGCCCTCATATGACTGCTGAATTGGGACAGGGGACTATTATGTAGGGACACTCGACTCTACAGGAGTGGGATGGAAGGGATAGGGGGTAGAGAGTGAGAGGGTGGGACTGGAAGTGGTGGAGATCTAACCTAAAGTAATAATTAAAAAAAAAAGGTGTGCTCTCAGCTGCTACTCCTCCCACCATATCGGCTGCTCCTGCCTCCTCTACTCCTCCAACATTGATTCTCACCTTCTCAAGCCCAAATAAATTCTTTGTTTTATAAGTTGCCTTTCTCAAGGTGTCTTATCATAGTAATAGAAAAGTAACTAATACACTTGAGAATGACCAATAAAACATAAATGGCGTATGGATTTTATGAGCACTCACTGATGGAAAAATATTACTGTAAAATGTGTTTTGTTTATTAGAGAGTTGCCCTTCGAATTTCTCTCAGCTTTCAGTTCAGATGCAAACTCTGAAAGTTTGAAAGCATCCTGTTTGTTAAGCTAGCCTAAGACTGAGATGTAGGTTTGGTAGTCAATGGCCCATGTTTGAACATGGATTCTATCAATTTCTTGCCTAAGACTTTGGGCAAGTTATGGGACATATCACTCATCACCTGAAAAATGTGAATTACAGCAATGAGAGTGACCTTCTAACAAAGTTTTAATTTCATTTATATTTTAAAATAAAAAAATGAAATGAAAAGTGCCTAACCTTCTTGTCATTAGTAGAATTTTTTTCAATATACATAACAGTGTATTTTGAAAAACATGTACAATTCTGGTTGTTTTGACATTTTTTGTACTGTTTAGTTATTACTCCAATTTATATCTCCATCATAGTCCCCCCCTTCCCTCCTGGACCCACCCTCACATCCTCACACCCTCTCCTCCTTCTCCCACTTATCCTACTTCTCTGGTGTGGGGTGCCCTACATATTAGTCACCTTCAGTTCACCAGCCATATGAGGGCTAAGAGCTTCCTCTTGCACTGGGGGCCTACATGGCAGCTCCCTAGGGCAAAGTATCCCACCAACAAGTAACAAAGTCTATGTTCCTGTTCCTTTCTGTCTGTTGGTTGTAGGATAGTTATTCAGTACTATATGGCTAAAATACAGTTATAAGTGAATAGATACCATGCATATCTTTCTGGATCTGGGTTAGCTCACTCAGGATGAGTTTTTTATTTCCATCCATTTGGCAACAAATTGCATGATTTCCTTGTTTCTGATAGCTGAGTAGTATTCCATTGTGTACACGTACCACAGCATTTTTATCCAATTGTCAGTTGAGGAACATCGGTTGTTTCCAGATTCTAGCTATTACAAATAAAGCTGGTATGAACATAGTTGAGGAGATGTCCTTGTGGATTGGTGAGAAATCATTTGGATGTATACCCAGGAGTGGTATGGCTGGGTCTTGAGGTAGAGTTATTCCAAATTTTCTAAGATATCACCAGACTGATTTCCATTGTGCTTGTACAAGTTTGTACTTCCACCAGCAATGGAGGAGTATTCCCCTTTCTCCACAACCTCACCAGCATGTACTGTCATTTGAGTTTTTGATCTTAGCCATTCTGACAGGTGTGAGACAGAATCTCAGAGTCATCTTGAGTTGCATTTCTCTGATGATTAAGGATGTTGAGCATTTCTTCAAGTGTCTCTAGGCCATTAGTGATTCCTCTTTTGTGAATTCTTGGTTTACCTCTGTTCCCCATTTTTTGGGGGATTACTTTGTTAATTGGTGTTTAATTTCTTGAGTTCTTCATAAATTTTGGATATTAGCCCTCTGTCAGATGTGGGATTGGTAAAGATCTTTTCTAGTCACAGTGTCCTTTGCCTTACAGGCTTTCAGTTTCATGAGGTCCCATTTATTGATTGTTGGTCTGAGAGCCTGAGCTATTGGTGTTCCGTTCAGCAATTTGTCAACTGTGCCAATGAATTTCAGGGTTTTCCCCACCTTCTATTCTATTATAGTTAGTGTGTCCAGTTTCATGTTCAGGTCTTTGATCCACTTGGACTTAAGTTTTGTGCAAGGATATAAATATGTGTCTATTTGGATTCTTTTACATGTTTTACATCTAGTTAGACTAGCACCATTTGTTAAAGATGCTGTCTTTTTTTCCATTGTATTTTTTTGGGTTCTTTGTCAGAAATTAAGTGATCATAGGTGTGTGAGTTTATTTCTGGGTCTTCAATTCAATTGCATTGATCAACTGGTCTGTTTCTATACCAGTGTCATGCTGTTTTTAATAACTATTGCTCTGTAGTATAGCTTGAAATCTTGGACATGTCTGTTTTATGCCTAGATTTTTTTTGCCATCCATATGTATAGGATATATTTGTCCATCTCTATAGTATGTATGTCTTCTTATGACTAAACAGAGACTTCTGTGGAGAGACTAATGTCGAGTCTTTAATTTTTACTCATTGAGCTAATATCCTTGTAATGATAAAGAAAGCACTTATGTAGCCAGATTTTTGTTTCGTTTTATTTTGTTAGAACTAATTGAATATACTCATATTTAAAGTAATTGTTAATATGTTACTTATTAATTAATATATTATACTAATATAATAAAAGTCAATTATCACATTGCTTGCTCATAAAAAACCAAAAATACACATAAGCAATATTATATGGACTGAACATGTTGTATTTAGGAATATATATGTATATTTATGTCATAGCATTTAGTGGAAAAAGAGGCCATGAAGTTGAATGAGTTCAGGGAGTAATATATGGGAGTGTTTGGAGGGAGAAAAGGGATTTGAGTAATGATATTATAATCTCAAAGCTAAAATTGTAAAAAATACATGTTATTTTATGTTGTAATTGTTTGGCCTGTTTATATATTCAAGAAATAAGCACTGTGTGCCAACTCTGTATAAAACTTCATGCTAGGTGGATTTCTCCAACAAAAAAAGCATGATATTGTTGACTGGTGGTACTTATTGTATAAAAGGAAATAGTCAAATAAGACAATAAATAAACATGACTTTAAATGAGAAGATGGATCATTTTTTTTAAATAATTTATTTTTTATTTCTTCAAGTTACATCTCAATCACAATCCCCTCCCTACTCCCCCCTCCAGTCCCACCCTTCCACCCTCCTCCCCCTCAACCCCCCCATCCTCTTCCCTTCTTTTTTTTTTTTTT
>CAJQZJ010031994.1:356932-379123 GCA_907164525.1 Lophiomys imhausi | reverse complement strand
AGATCAATACCGATGTAGCCCCATACAATCTTAATTTTGCATTAATATACAATGATCAATACCAATTTAGCCAAATATAATATTAATTTTGTATCAGTATACAAAGGTATAAGGCTATATTCAATAATCTGTCCTTTTTTCTTGATCTTTCCTATACTATGTCTATGTCCCATTTTTCTCAAGTCTGTTCACTCCTATATAGGAGAGAAAGGAGGATACAGAAAAGCATTTTATATCAGATTATCTTAGATCAGTATATGAGAATGTTTTATTTAGAATCTAAATTAATGTGAATCTCAATTCAGCTTATATATAAGGTGAAAAGGCTTGTTAACATATGAAGGAAGTTCTTGAGTATGTTGAGCTCATTAGCTCTGACTTTACTGAATAATGTTACTTTTAGAATTAAATGTTATCTTGACATTTCTTACCTATTAGAAGTGGAAAAGGACTTTTTTTTTACACATGGCAACTCATGGTTTGTAGTAGATGAACATCTATTTGAACTTGTATTGTTGTTTCAGAAATTTAAACAGAATAATTTCCTTTTGAAAGATTTTTTTATGCACTTAAGATTTACATTTTTTCCTGTCATTTTTAAAAAATATTTTTATTTCTTCAAGTTACATCTCAATCAAAATCCCCTCTCTACTCCCTCCTCTAGTCCTACCCTCCCTCCTTCTTCCCCCCACCCCATGCTCTTCTCCTCCTCAATCCCCCATCTGCTTTCTTTTTTTTTTAAGTTTAAGGTATATCTTATATTTTTGGTTTGTGAGCCTAGTCTTTAATGGTTGAGAAATCTCTCTAGCCCAGTTTAAGTTATATCTTTTTCCCTCCCAACAGGTCCCCCTTTCAGTCCAACAAATGACTCCTTCTATTATAACAACAAATACCATACAAACTAACAAGAATAATTAGACCACAATTGTGAAAAATTATAAGGCTTAGCATACATTCCCAATGTCCAGTCTATACATATTTGGCAACTGACTTTAACATTCTATTATGTACCTATCTCCATGAGTTTAAAGTTCTATATCCAACTAAGATTTCATCCTAACTTGTATCACCATTTTATAAACATTTTCTTAGATCCAGAACACCCTCTTAATTCCTAAACAACTCAAAATTTAACTTTGAGACTATAACTATCTTGTCTTCAACCATATCAGAGACCTGAGAAGGATAAATATATCTGATTATACAGGAAGTGCAGGGCCAGCAGCTTCCAAACCTAAGAAATGACAGACAACTGGCTGCCTAGACAGTTCTCCATTTCTCTCCATACATTACAGCATCAATCTTAAGCCTTTTGGCCCTGTAAGTTCAACAGACATTAATTATAAAGCAAGAATTATGAACAACTTGCCTACCCTGTCTTGACAGAGCTAGGCTGTCAACTTACTTGCTTCCAAGTTTTGTCCTTTTTGGACAGCATGCTGTCTACAGTTGAAGCAAGGGATTTTTCTTGCTAAGTGACAGACTTGCCACTAATGTAACTATCTCCTACTGTTCATCATCTACTTGGAGTAGAATAGGGGTGCTGTCAGGAGCTGACATGTCTCAATATCAAAAAATCTTAAGTTAAGAAAACATCTTTGAATGCCAAATTCTACAGATCTCTTGAGGTTTTTGAAGACCACCTATCTATTTCTGTATATTTGGATAACCAAATGCTGAGTGTCTCTTAGCAAGTTGATTGCTGATTAATTTAGAAAATAACTGTGATAGACTACCCTAGAACCTAATAAAATATGTGCTTGAAGGACTATTAGTTTGCATTTCCTAATTATCCTAAACAATTTATGACAGTTGCTAACAAAAGGAGAAAACATCACTTTTAATTTTTAAGCATCTTCTAGGTACAATACCTCAGAGTTAACCTTAATTTTGTATCAATATAAAAATATCAATACCAACGTAGACAAATATAATCTTAATTTTGTATCAATATACAAAGATATGAGAGCATATTCAATAATCTGTCCCTTTTAAAAATCATTCCTATATTATGTCTATATCCCATTTTTTCTGAAGTCTTTCCCCCCAACACATAAGAGAGAAAGAAGGACACAGAAGAGAAAAAGAGAGAAATCCCTGGGTCTAACCTCCAAAACCTATTTAACAAGACCATTTAACAACTTGTAATCTCTCCCCCTAAATAACAACAAGTATCTATAACCCATCAAATGACCAAAGGGGGGAAAGTCACCCACCCCACCTTCTGGAGATGGGATGTTGCTCTCTTAAAATTACTTCCTGCTGATTTGGGACATAGTAAACCTGTTTGGAGCCCAAATAAGAATGGAGAAATGGTTAAGCATATTAATAGAATTATTTGACGTTCGATCCTTTTGTGCTCAGCTATTTAAATATCCTAAGAAGTTTGTAGACAAAAACTCAACCTCAGGGCTTCAATGAAGTTCTGGCTGGAACAGTCTGTGGGGCTGAACAATCTTAACGATTTTGAGTTGTTGTGGTTGTAGACTATTGAAACAGAGTTTCAAAACAAAGAAACAGCTATTGAGGAAGTCATCGAGGCTGGATCATCTGTGCTGCTCCTTGTCTTCGTTGGTGTCTGATCTGTTTTCTTCTGAGGTTTCCGTTGTCCAGTTGTCCCTGGACTCCTTAGATGGATGCTTTTAATCTCCTGGAGAGATAAGAACAGAGCCCTGCTCCAATCCTAACTCTGGGACACTACTATTTTTTTTTTTTGGACAAGTAATATTTTTCCTGGAGAATTTTTTTGATAATTTAAAATGTATTATCTTTCAATGAGATTAAAAATAAATTATTTTGATATTTTGGAACTAAATATACCTTTAAGTGTATATATTTTGAGATCTATGAGATCTCATTCTATGAGGGCATAGTCACCCTGATACCTAAACCTCACAAATACCCAAAGGAGAAAGAAAATTTCAGACCAATTTCCCTTATGTACGTGGATGCAAAAATGCTTAATAAAATACTTACAAACTGGATCCAAGATCACATCAAAAGAATCATACACCATGATCAAGTAGGCTTCATCCCAGTGCTGCAGAGGTGGTTAAACATAAGAAAATCTATCAATGTAATCCACCACATAAACCAGCTGAAAGAAAATAAAAACATATGATCATCTTATTGGAGGCTGAAAAAGCTTTTGACAAAATCCAGAACCCTTTCATGATGTTAAAAGTATTGGAGAGATCAGTCATACAAAGACCATAGTTAAACATAATAAAGGCAATTTACAGCAAGCCAATAGCCAACATCAAACTAAATGGAGAGAAACTTAAAGCACTTCCTCTAAAATCAGAAACAAGACAAGGATACCCACTCTCTCCATATCTCTTCAACATAGTACTTGAAGTTTTAGCTAGAGCAATAAGACAACTAAAGGAGAACAAGGGGATATTAATTGGAAAGGAAGAAGTCAAAGAATCCCTTTTGCACTTGATATGATAGTATACATAAGTGATCACAAAAATTCCGCCAGAGAACTCCTACAGCTGATAAACTCCTTCAGCAAGGTGGCTGGATACAAAATCAATTACAAAAAATCAGTAGCCCCTCTTTACACAAAAGATAAATGGGCTAAGTAAGAAATAAGGGAATCACACCCTTCACAAGAGCCACAAATAATACAAAATACTTGGGAGTAACTCTAACTAAGCAAGTGAAAGAACCGTATGACAAGAACTTCAAGTCCCTGAAGAAAGAAATTGAAGAAGATATCAGAAGATGGAAAGATCTCCTTTGTTCATGGATAGGTAGGATCAACATAATAAAAATGGACATCTTACAAAAGGCAATATACAGATTCAATACAATTCCTATCAAAATACCAACATAACAGATCTTGAAAGAACAATTCTCAACTTCATATGGAATAACAAAAAAACCTAGAATAGTAAATTAATCATGTACAATAACAGAACACCTGGAGGTATCACCATCACGGATTTCAAGCTGTACTACAGGGCAATAGTAATAAAAACACCATGGCACTGGCATAGAAACAGACGGTGATCAGTGGAATCGAATCAAAGACCCAGAAATAAACCCATACACCTATAGTCACTTAATTTTTGACAAAGAAGCCAAAACCATACAATGGAAAAGGAAAGCATCTTCTATAAATGGTGCTGGTCTAACTGGATGTAAACATGTAGAAGAATGCAAATAGACCCATACTTATCACCCTGTACAAAACTGAAGTCAAAGTGGATCAAAGACCTCAACATAAATCCAGACACACTAAAATTAATAGAAGAGAAAGTGGGGAAAAGCCTGGAACTCATTGGCACTGGTAGAAGCTTCCTGAATATAACACCAATAGCACAGACACTAAAACAATCAATAAATGGGACCTTATGAAATCGAAAAGCTTCTGTAAGGCAAAGGACACTGTCCTTAGAACAAAACGGCAGCCTACAGACTGGGAAAAGATCTTCACCAATCCAACATGGGACAGAGGGCTAATATCCAAAATATATAAAGAACTCATGAAATCAAACACCAAAAAATCAAATAACCCCATCAATAAATGGGGTATAGAGCTAAACTGAGAATTCACAAAAGAGGAATCTCTAAATGCCATAAGACACTGGAAGAAATGTTCAATATCTTTGGTCATCAGGGAAATGCAACTCAAAACAACTCTAAGATTCCATCTCACTCCCGTCAGAATGCCTAAGATAAAAAATTCAAATGATAGCAAATGCTGGTGAGGATGTGGAGAAAGAGGAACACTCCTCCATTGCTGGTGGGAGGGCAAACTTGTACAACCACTTTGGAAATCAATCTGGAGATATCTTAGAAAATTGGGAATAGTTATACCTCAAGACCCAGTCATATCACTCCTGGGCATATATCCAAAAGATTCTATACCAAACAACAAGGACATTGCCTCAACAATGTTCATAGCAGCTTTATTTGTAACAGCCAGAAATTGTAAACAACCCAGATGTCCTTCAACTGAAGAATGGATTAAAAAAAAATCACTGTGGTACATTTATATGGAATACTATACAACTATCAGAAATAAGGAAATCATATAATTCAAAACCAAATGAATGGATCTAGAAAAGCTCATCCTAAGTGAGCTGACTCACTCCCAGAAAGATAAACATGGTATGTACTCTCTTATAAGTGGATATTAACCATACATCACAGGACAACCATCCTACAACCCACAGACACAAACAGAGAGGAACCAGCATATCTGTCCTAGGAAAAACTTCACTCAGCAGTGAGTCATGGAATCTACTGCAGCTTAGTAGAACATCTTACCCTAGATGGTGTGCCATGTCAAACCCCAGTTCAACAGGAAGCTCTTGGCCCTCACATGACTGTCGAACTGAGGGAGTATGATATGTGAAGGCCCACCCCATCTGAGGAGAAGGAGAGTAACAAGTGGAGGAATAATGAGGGAGGGAAGGAAGGAAGGAGAAAGAGAGGGAGGGATGGGCCAGGAGGGGAGAAGGGAAGAAACTATGTTCTAGAAGTAACTTGAAAAAACACACTAAAATTTTTAAAAAAGAATAAATAAGCTTGCAAATATAATAAAAATAAAATATAAAAATTTCAAATCATAATTTACCAAAGGCATGAAAGGAGAAATGGTCTTAATTTCAGGTTAGAATATTAGACTGCACGTTGCCACATAACTCACACATACTTGGATATCAGTTTAAAAGGTTTTTTTCCATATATGTAAAGGATATATTTTTTGTTTGGCATTAAAAAGGCAGTTAAGTGGTTTAAAATACTGTAAATTAATTAAGGGTTACTACAGTTCATCCTGGTTTCCTAAACCTCTAAGAGCTGAAGTAATTTGCAGCTAAGGTAAAATATTTGAGAAGGGTGGTGTTAGCCCATGCCTCTAACTCCAGCAGAGACAGGAGGATCACTATAGAGTTAGTTGTCTTGTAAGTTCTAGAGTTACAATGAACAGGGTAGGGATGGTGCACTTCCTTAATCCCATCACTTGAGAGGGATACATCCTTAATCCCAACACACTGGAGACAGAAACATGCAGATCTCTGAGTTCAAGCCCAGCCTGACACAAAGCAAGCTTCAAATAGAGAAAAATTTAGATCCAGGGGTGTTGGTGCACATCTTTAATCCCAACAATGGGAGGCACATGCCTTTGATCCCAATATTTACAATGCAGAGGCAGGCACATAGAATTTAGAATGATTTAAGATTAAAAGCTACTCACAAAAGGCATGCTGAAATTCAAAGTGAATTATCCTTTGAGATCTCAAAATATATACACTTTTGAAAAGATTCTTAAAGAATTAGTAAGAGAGCTCACCCAAATAACTAGATGTTACCATAGTGTTTCATTAAGACAAACAAACAAACACATAAATAAATAAAAAACAAACATAAACAAAAAAACAGTGTGATTAGATACTGGGGCCACATTCTGATCTTCCAGGCTTTGTAGGATGTTGAATGGTTGCTGAGGAAACAGTGGGAGGAAGAATGTCTGTTACAAATGTGGTAGGTGCTACAGATTAGGAGTGTTTCGAGGATAATAATGACATTTCAGTGTTTTCAAATAAATATTATATACTCCACAACATTTGTAAACTGGAAAAATGAAAAATAACATGAAGCATCATTTTATCAAAGTACATGTGTCCATTCACTGTCTCCTTGTGACTTTAATAGCACTTAATGTATGCAAAATTATAGCTATTACAGAAGAAATTGCAAATTAAATATAGGGAAGCACATAAACTATGTTTGTCAGCAGCACAGTAAGAAAAATTTCCATGGCAATATGAACTATAAGTAAATGTCATACAACTTGTGACACTTGTGTTCCATTTTGTATCTTTTTAAAAATTTTAAATACAATATTTCATGATTATGCTTGTATTGCATGTGTGTGTGTGTGTTCCTGTATGTACAGGTAAATATATATATCTACATGTGCTTGTGGAAGCTGGAGGACCATTTTCAGACTCATTCCTAAGTAATTGTCCACATTGTTCTTAAGACAAGTGTCTTCCATCAGTCAGAGGTCAGAAAGCCTTATCAAGCATCCAATCTCTGCCTTATCAGTGCTGGAGTTACAAGTAGATGCTATCAGGCTCGGTTTTTTGCTTTTTTGTCTTTAAATGGAGTTTAGGAATTGAGCTAAAGTCCTTGAACTTACAAGGAAAACACTGTATCAACTCATTCACTTCTCAAACTATAAATACAATATTTACAGTACATGTGTTTTTGTTCTTTTTTTTTTTTTCTCCACATGAATAGCTACTAAGAACTTGTTAGTTCCTAGGACCAGAATCTTCTCAACAAACATAGGACATACTCTCTGCCTTTGGTGACATAAGATTATCAATGTCGAATTTACTGATATTTTTCTGAGTACTTTTCCCCAAGGTACCTTTTTTACATATCTATAAAATAGAGCTTAATCTTCATTTGATAATCTTCAGTACTACAGAATTGGACACACTGTGTTTTTCCATGACTATGGAGTGCTTTTCTATGTCAAATACTTCTTTAATAGCGGCTAAAGAAATGACAGCAACATGAATAGGTAATCTAAAACAAACCTTTACAATTCTCAACTCTTTTCAAGCAGCATTTAATTCTCCTTACCAGCATTTAGGTAGAACTGTCAGAAAAGAATATAACTTTGTTGACTGACCTCCAATTTTATTTTAGTGGTAGGTAAACATTATCAGAAAAATTGCCCAAAGACAGGTACTTGCAGAGTGAAGAATAAATTGGTTTTATGATATATAAATTGGAAAATGGGTCTTTCCATCTCAGGAAACTCTGCAACTTAGGCAATTGTGATCAATAACAACCTGCACAAAAATGTGTCTGCCCCCCAGGACTAATAAACTGGAGAACATTTAATCTTGCTGTTTCTACAAATACAGACATCTTTGTGTTTCTTCTTTCTTTTTCTTTTTTTTTAATTCTTCAAATTTACATTTTATTCCATGTTGAGAATTTGTCTTCACTGTATTAAAAATTCACAGATCTGTAATTGGCCAGCAGTGTATTCTTAGCAAGTCAATATATTCCACATAAAATAAATATTTTCTGATAATGGTTATTATTCTGTAACTCTAGCCAATTATTATGACTATTTAATAGAATAGCAGAGGCAAAATATCATTTCTACAATATGTTCTTGATTCTGGGGTGGGCTATATCACTAACTCTACGTGGTGCCATCAGAGATGTATATAGGTTTAATATGGATTCTTAGACATTAGGGAACTTTGTGAATTTTTAAATTTTGTGAAAGTGGTTTAAATTTGAGAGTTCATGTTTATTGGTTATTCTTAAGTTTTGTGACATAGAGTGTCACTACATAACATAGGACTTAAAACTCTCTCTGTGGTACAAGCAGGCATTGGAGTTGTCATTCACGCAACTGTTCCTCCAGTGCTAAGGTTGCAGGCAAACATAGCAGACTTGGTTTTATTTTCAAGGAGTTCAAATTTTATTTCTATGATATATGGATTACATTACAAAATAAGTATAAAAATAGAGAGCTTATTAAGTTCAAAGTTTTTAACAGTTCTTAATGTATCAAAGATTTCATGCATATCGCATAAAAAGAAAAAGAAAATCAATGTTCCCCTTGGCAACATTTTATTATTCAAAATGCAGACTCAGAAATGTGAACGTAGATTTAAGTTTGGTGAAGGTTAAGTAAATGTATTGGGATGTAAATATGCAGAAATGTAAAATAATATAGAAATCATTGAGAAATCAAAATTTGCAACCAACTTTGAGTTTTCTATTGACTGATTTACAAAATTTAAAATATCTTACACTAGCTAATGTTTTCCTAGGTTCACACTTTTAACTGTCAAAATCATCCAAAGTTAATTCTGCTTTAATGACTTGCTCTAAGATATTAAAATTTAGAAAACAGTATGCTTCTTTAGAGTGTTAATTTAATATTTGTATGTTTAAGCTATTACATGAACACAAAACTGAATATTTTACATAGTTTGTATCGACATCTGAATCCTAGCAATATTTAATATTGGTTCATATTATGTTTATATTTAAATTATGAATTATATCTACCATGACTGGGCATTCTAATAAGTTTTTCAAATGAAAATTGAAGGAGAATTTATTAAAATTATAGTAATAATGCAGAAGAGGAAGATTCGATTAAGAAAACATAGGAGAAACCATTAAACTCTAAATCAAACAGAAACATGCTTTGTTGTTTAATAATTTGCACTTAGATTTGGATCTCAAGACTGGGAAATTGAACATGATCTTTAATATTAGCTTTTAGTAGTAGGTAATTTTATTGGACTTTTTAGTACCAGCTCTCAGATTCTTAATTTAGCAATGGCTTTCAACTGCATTTATTAAGTTGATTTGAGAAAGGACATGATATTGTAAAACACCAAGCTATTATTACAAAGTCTTTCTAATTGGTTTCATACACGTTTTGAATTTTAAATTTTGATATACATTTAGGATTTTATATCAAAGTTCTGAAATAGCTATGTAATAAAGGGTGAAAAGCCTAATTTCCTTTTTGTACACTTTGATGAGCAATTTTGTGCTCTGTATATTTGAACTCACAACAATCAAAACATTAACCAATAAACACGTTTCTTCCTCAAGAATTCCCTGCAGAAGTACAATAATACTGACAGGCAAAAGCTAAGGTTTCTTGTTGTTTTTGTCTTATCAAGTTACAGACAATAAAGAGAATGAGAAGAGTATAACATAGTTTAATTATCTAGAATTAAGAGAATGATTTTTTCTACTCTTTGAATTCATGTATTCGAGCAATAATTTTTACGCATTTTTATTTTAGTGATTTTTTTTGGTAAAAAATATTGTAAAGTCACAGATACAATATTTTTAACATCAAAATACTTGGAATAATAATAAAGACTTATTTCTACTACCATAAAATTATCTTATATATTTGTTAACTACTCCTAAACTTAATACCAGCCATATTAGTAATTTATTTCATCATTTCTTATTTTCTTTCACATAGCCATTTAACAATCATTTCACAATAGTCAGAGTTATATTCATCATCAGTTTATTTGTCTTTTCTAATTTAACTAATTTCCTTTTTTCTTCATACATTATAGTGTACACATGATCATGTGTACATGGGCAATGCTATTAATTGCCTGGAATCTGCTGCAAGTATCTGTGGAATTTATGAATAGAGGTCCTACATTGAGGACATATTTAGGAAAATCTGTAAATATCTTTTATTTTCTCGATAAAGCACCCTCATAGATACTTTTGCACAAAAGATATATTGATGATAATACCATTATATTTGTAGGAGCAGTATGATAATCGAATTACTAGGCAATATATTAACTAAGCAATTGCCAGGTTAACCAAAAGGGGCCTCTAATTTAGTTTCAGTGCTATCAAACTGTTCTGGAAACATGTTCATATTCTTCTATTACCAGAGAAAAATGAAGCTATGTCAATACAGCATTAAAGTACTAAAATGACTGATTTTATGAAATCTCAACTCTTTAGTATATGTTTATTATTCTACATAATGAAATGAGGATACACAGTTGCTTAGTTTAAAAGCTGAAGTAGCTGTTAGCCTTTTAATTAATACTTAAGGAGCTATCAGTTGTCAATTTATTTACCATTAATAGCTTCGAACTACCTTGATTCATATATTAAAATTACTTGCCAATAAAATATTTCAATGAGTAAAGATTTTCTTCAAATATTTCATTTTTAAATCACATTGGAATAATGCAAACCATGTATGTAAATACAAGTATCTTTAATTGTACAAGAAAGATTTCAAACAGTAAGACAGTGTGAATCTATTTAAGAAACCACTTTTAAAATAGAAAATATAATCCCTTTTAAGAATTGAAATATGAGCCAGGTGGTGGTGTCTCATGCCTTTAATCCCAGCACTTGGGAGGCAGAGGCTGGCAGATCTCTGAATTCAAGGCCAGCCTGGTCTACATAGTGAGTTCCTGGACATTCAGGGATACATAGAGAAACCATGTCTCAAAAAAAAAAAAAAAAAAAAGAAATTAAAACCAAAAACCAAACAAAACAAAAGAGAATTGAAATAGGTCAAAACCAAAATGCATTAGGAAAATTAATCACTCTTTAAAATTATATAAGAAATATTTTTTAAAGTATGTATTTTTTGGATAGGGGTAACTTTATAGAAAAACAAAATATGAGGACTCTAAATAACTTCAAAATTTTTGGTATCTTAATTTTATCAAGTTCTTTAAATAGTAAACATGTGAATGTTGCTTCTTTCATCTATGCTAATCAACAAATTATTGTAAATTTAATAGTGTTTAGTTCTCTCCATAATTCCAAAGTCTCTATAAAATTATATAGTCTTTCAGTTCGGTGCTTTTGTAAATTTTGGCTTTTTGTAAAACACAAGGTACATATGATCTTACTCTAAGAAGGGAGAACCAGGGCACAATCACAATCAGATCAATGCAAAACAAAGTGCAACAGTGTGCTGCTGTGTGTTAGACTTCAGGGACTTATGATCTTCTAAGTTACAATGGGCTTGCCATTCAGCACACACTTTTAATAGACTTTATTGAGTCAGGATAGCTCTGCTTCAAAGTTGCTGCTATCCTGGGGTTGTCCCATGGTTCTGGCATTTCTAAATTGCAGGCATCTCTGAATGTGGGCTGTACCTTTAATAATAGCCTCTACAGGGCTTCTTCAGGGGCCCTGGCCTTACTACAGGGTTTTTCAATGCTCAACTTTTCTCCATGACCCCACCAATCCTGGGACCTCAACTCCAATTGAGGCTGCCTCTTTATTAATAGTCTCTCCTGCCCTTACTTCAGGCCCTGCAGTCCTGTCACACAGTATCAACCTTCAGATGCTCTCAAAATCGATAACACTTAGATCACTTGTAGAAATTACCAAGCTAGGCTATGGGCACAAGGTCCAGCCTTAGCCACTGCTGGAACACAGCTTCTGTGTGCTGACACTAAGAAAATATTTCCCAGAAGATTTTTTCCTCAATGCTGGTGTTTGATTCTTACTCAGTGCTGATTCTCCAGCCCTGATGACCAGTATGGATTTAGTTTGTGTAAATCAATTATATATAAATCTGGCCTAGATGTTGCGTTCTTAAGCACAGTGTCTTGTTGCTTCCCCAACACTGAACATCATACCTTACATTTTGGCACTCAGTATCATTTTTTTTTTTACAAGCAGACTGAATAACTAGGATGTAGATCAGTGGTAGAGGGGATATTGAGTACATACGAGGTTCCTGGTTTAATATTTAACTATAGTTTGTGAGGAAAATGTGCCTGCTGCCAAACTTGACCATTTCAGTTCAGTATCCCCAGGACCCATGTAAAGGTGGAAGGAAGTAACTGTATCCATAATATTATCCTCTAAACTCAGCATATGAACTGTGGCATACAAACATATGTGTTCATACACACAGTGGATAAAATATTAAAAGGTATTATTTTAATATCACAATAAAAACAAAACAAAGATGTAAAAATTTCCTAGTATCTAATTAAATTTCTAATTATAGCTTAATAATCTATTTCAGATATGCAATTACGTATGTTAGAGTGATAATATCATATGATTTTTTAAAAGTATTTGATTTCACATAGTTGATGACATAGTATATTCTAGGTAGTACATAAGATATTCAAAATTTATGTTAATATTTAAAGACTGTAATTGAATTGCTCAAATAGAGAAGCTTGATTAACTTTCATTAAACTAATTTGATCATAGAATCCTTGACAGAGATCAGTAAATCTTTTTACTACCTATAAAATTAAAATTTTCGAAAACAAATGTTAAAAATGCCAAGATGAAACTAATTCTCAGATTTTTCATTACAGATACTATTTCGTGATGGGAATGCTGAATATTCATTAAATACCAATTTCTTGATTATGTTGTTTATATATTTATTTCTAAAACAAATTATGATTATATTTCCTCAAAAAATTGTGTCCTTATATATTATCAGATATCACAAAGATTTTCTTGGGATTGTAGTATTAATTTTAACTTTAACATAAATTTAAAATAAACAAGAATACTAAATTTAAGAATAAAATAGCTAAAGTATTCTATCCTGTGAGTATTCTAGCTATTTTTTGGCTGAAGACACTTAAATGGTCTATAATAACCAAGGGAATCCAGTTACCTCTTTAAAAAATAGGTAACAATAACTCAGTGGTTAAGAGCATTTGGTGCTCCTGTTGAGAACCTGAGTTCAGTTCCTCACATTCACACTCACAACATTCTCTGACTCCAATTCCAGGCATTTAATAGTCTATTGTGGCCTTTGCAGACATGTATGTACACATATGTTCGGGCACACACTCAAGCAGAGTGTTTTTTAAATAAGGAAGCTCTGAAAGTTTTGTTTAAAAAAAAAGGAAAGAAAGAAAGGAAGAAAGGAAGGAAGGAAGGAAGGAAGGTAGGAAGAAAGGAAGGAAGAAAGAAAGAAAGAAAAATAAAAAATTAAAAAATTGGACTAGGGAGAGATTGGGATATTGGGGAATATGTATTGAAATTGCTGATGACACTTTATTTCTTTGTTTAGAAAAGTATGACTACTGATTTAATATTCATATTTGCTAAATTTCTACTACACATTATTCTACTTTAAAATGTCAGTCATGAAAACATATATGCAAGTAACATATAGACAGATCAATTTGCATGTATGTATTTAGGAATATATATGTATATATTCGTATATACATGTATATGTGTATATCTATAATTTATCTATCTATATGTGTATACAAATATATATAACTACAACTAATATAAAATAATGCCCCAAAGTTAAAAGAGAGCAAGCAGGTACATATGGGATGGTTTAGAGGAGGGAAAGGGAAGGTAGAAATCATATAATTATATTATAATGTCAAAACCAAAGCTAAGAAACAATTTTTAAAAGAAATACGTTATTTATAATTAATTTACAAATCTTAAAATTATTTTTATTTATTATTCATGACCTTATTCCAATTAACAACATTTCATAATGTCTTTTGTGATTTATAAGCCAGATGTAAATTCTTTCCAAAACCCTATTGTAGTGTGTTTATGGCAGCTACAGTTTTGGTAATAATTGATTTAAGCTCATATTTTTTCTAGATCATAAGCTCCTCTAGGGATGATCCACATGTGTTTTACTTGTATCTACTAAATATCACTAAGTACAGCAAACACAAACCACACTTGAGGAGAGACTCCTTGAGGGAGTGAATGGCATTGCTAGTTACAGTGAAAAAGCAAATTGCCTTCCATAAAACTACAAAAACGAATGTATGTCATTACCTCCTCTGAGCAATGAAAGAAGATTTTCCAGTGTTAAGACTGTATTCTGGAGAAACAGCTTTAATCACAGCAGATTTATGCACTGGACTCAGTAATAAATCGTTTTTAGTATTGATTCTGCTTAGAATAGTGAGTTGCTTTGGCCAATCTCAGTGTTGTAAAGCAGAGCATTTAGCAATGACATGTCACAAAGGTCTGTACTCTATTAGAAATAGCATCAGACTTATTCAAGCATTTATCTGACTTATGTGAATTGCAGTCACCTTTGTTCCATATGTGACAATTGTATATGTCTCCACATTCTTAAGTTTATATCAACATTAAGGTGATATATTTCATGATATATCAACATGAAATAATGAAATTTGAAAATGGAAATAATGAAAATTAATTTCTGGAGTTAATTTTCAGGTTGTTAGCAAATATCCCGATGAATGGTCAGGGAGCCACAAAAACTGCTGGAGAATGTATCACTTTTATCTAACATTAATTGTGAGAGTCAGAGGACCACAAAACCTGCCTTAAGAGTTTGTCTCTTAAAAATGACAGGGCCTAGACACACAATACTACACCAATATGGCTATCTACCCAAAATTCCCAAAATAACAACACTAATAGACATACTAACATGTAAGAGGAAATCTCAGAGGCTCCACCCCTAGGAAAAGAGCTACTGAAAACTAACTGCTGCTCAGTGGAGAAAATCAGTCTCCTGTAGGGAAGAGCACCCAATTGTTTATCCAATACCAAGAGATCATCCCTGAAATCATATACATATTCAAGCAGAACACAATTGACTAAGATCAGCGCACACACACACACACACACACACACACACACACACGTGTGTGTGTATTTATGTATCTATCTATCTGTATAAATATATGTAACTGTATACATATGTATGTATATATGCAATTATAAAGAGACTAGAATCAAAAGTATGTATTGTCATTCTCACCAAAACTATGTTTATGGTCAAAATAAGGAAGTCCTATTAGAAAAGGGTAAGTTCACATAAATGTAACAATAATAATCAGAACAAGAGTTCTGAATTTGAGATGGAGTAAGTGATGGGAAGACACAGGAGGGTTTGGAGAGCAGATGAAGAAGTGGAGGTATGATGTATTTATTTTCTCTTATGGAAAATAAAGATTTGCTTATATTCTATGATGTTTTTCTGGCTATGATTTTATTTTATTAAACTTATTTCCTGAACTCTTGGGGATAATAGTTTTGAGTTAATCTGTCTTTTCTCTTTGGTAACAATGCTTGAAGTGTTCTCAAATGATTAAGAATGACATTGTCTATAGGAATTTTGCAACTCAAGAAAGGTAAGACTGTCTATAGATGGTAGGCATAAATTAATTATGTGTTTGATAAATAATTTTTATATAACAGACACTTTTCTTAGGAACTGAGGGAACAAATACAACAATAGCAGATACTTGTAAGTTAATTGTGTCCATTAGAAACTGTAAAACTATATTATAAATCTGATTAGTATTTTCAAGGCTATTCTACTTCATAAAAAATTAGACCTGAATCAACATAATACAGAAAAGACACAACACACTGTATCTTAACAGTTAAAACATCTGGGCTCTGGTTCAATATAGAACTAAGATATTATCTAGTTTTGTGACCTGGGAAATTGAGTTTTGCATCTGTTTAATGATGATGATGGACTGAAATCATAAGCTTGTTAGAGTTGAATGGAGTAATTCCAGTGTGTGAATCATAAGTGAGAGCAGAGATTGCTAAGGCTACTGTTTCATATCTCTTCTTAGAGAATCAGAAAGCACATTGTCACCTCAGAAAAGAATCCTGCTTAAGATCTCAAGTTAGCCTAACATGAATACATCAGACACTGTTTCATTCTTTAACACAATATTTACTCATAATATGCATAGTTATTATCTAAAGAAACACTCTTTGGAAAGTCCTTTTTTAAATATTCAAATGTCTAAAGGGAAAAACTGGAGACAGTGAGTAATCACAGAGTGTAAATATATATATGCTATACTAACATATATTAATATCAATTATTCATTTTTATTTTTGGAAATGTTAACTTTGAAGAATAATGAATTTGGTGCTGTTAACACTGAGCAGTAGTTGTGAAACTTGTGAGCAGAACTCAAAGCCTCTCAGTCTGACTATACATTCTTTTAATGAATGAAATATTAGTACTTTAATTAAATGTATACGTAAATTATATGCATTTTTATGTGCTCATTCAAGCTGAACAACCTTCTTGGAAGGATCAGGATTGAACTATGAAGCAGAATGCAGAATATCTACCATCCTCCTCAACTATTCTTTGTGTCGTTCTGCAGATTTGATGTAAGGGAGTGAGTGACCTTTTCCCAGGATGGTTTTTCTCAGTGTGAAGCTAACATCTCCTGACTCTTACAGTCTGGGACTACACTAAGAAGATTGCTATTTTCACTAAAAGAGCAGATCTCTAGAAATTTTTTGCCTTCTATAAGTACATTAACCAAATATCATCAACCCTCAGACTAAATTTAAGTCTCCTCTCCCATCCTTTTAAAGCCACCCTCAGGAGTTTCTCTGTTAATGTTGATTATGGGAATGCGGAAGCATTAACATTACTGTTTTTTTCTATGCAAGGATGTTGTTACACAATTAAACTAGCTTTGTGTATATACATTTCACATTATCTTTTCCAGTTGTGTGGTTGATTTTGTGCTGAACTGGTGAGGATCCAGCTTAGTTCATCTCCTTTGTCAGCAAAAGCTGGTGTAATGCACATGGCTTATGGTAGTTAGGGGTAATGCATGGTCAAAAACAAGACAAAGCAAAGAGATATCATAGCTTTGATCACTGGACCCCTGGCACATTTCTCCATTGCTGTAGCTAATGAAGATCATTTTAATAAAAACAGCCAGCTGCTTCTAAATGAGAAGTCAGTGACACCTGCTCCCCTGCCCAGTGAATCGGTTCTTTCAACTGACCACTGAATGAACATGTTTATGGAATCTTTTAGGAAATTAAGATGTTGGAAGTGATAAAGTCCCTTTGCATACAAAAGAGTGAGGGAAGTTACATGTTTTGTGGCTTTAAAAATACTGGATTTAGCTGACTCACATGCTCTCCTTAACCTAAGAAAATGTATTTAAGCACTTAGAGAGCACTAGAATTTTTCATTAAATTCTTAAGTAGTGTACATTTATGTTAGTAAGAAAACAAAACAAAACCAAATGAAATAATATTGAGATTTCTTGGCTCTATTTTCAAACTAGTAAAGTGAAGTGCAATATGCTGTTAATAAGGCAATTTTATCATGCAAATGGTGTTCCCACACTGAGCTAGCATTTAAGTAAACATTTCTACAGAACATATTTTCCAAGTTGTGTTTTTTCCTCTCACTGAACTTTAAAGACATTTTCTATAAAAACATTGTTGGTTTGCATTATTGTCCTCGAAATATCTGGAATTCAATAGCTATTTTAACATTTTGTTCTCAATTTATTGCCTTCTTATATTTCATTCCAAAGAAGGAACTTGGAAGTCATTTATTTAGTAGTACATTAATGTTCAATCATTAAGTGATGAAACAAAGCATATTCTTTATTTTCATTTAAAAGAACTTTTCCCTTTTAAACAATAATTATAAAGCATTTTTATCATTGATAAAAAAATAGCAAATGCAAGAATAAATTGAGGAGCCTTGGGATTTTAAGACCATACAGAAGTTCAGTGTTGTTTACCAACTTAGAACAACTCATTGCACTCTTCTGTTTTTCAAACATCAAATCAGACACTATGAGGATAAATATGAACAAGAAATACTTTGATTATATAAGTTGTAGCACAGTGAGACGATAAAGGTAATGATACCAGCTAGTACGTTGGTTCTTTTTCTCTTTCAGTTAGGAATTAAAGAGAAATGGGCACATAACCCATCTCTACCCTGGGAGAAATTTCCAGCTGATAACCACTTACTAGTGAAAAATTAGTTTGGTCTAATACAGTCCCACTGGGAAAATACTCCATTTTTAAGGGTAGGCCCCATGCCCAGTAGTATATGGTCAACATAAAATGAACTCAATAGAGTCTTAGGAAAAACAGCAGTAAGAAACAAGCAAATAAACAAATATGCCATAAATTCTGGATTTCAACTCCCTAGTTCTGGATTTTCTACTGAGCAAAAATAGAATCACACCATAGGACAATGGAAGAGCCCACAGAGTGAAGGCATAAAATATGTGCATAAAATATGCTGTTAATAGACTTGGAAACAAAAGAATCATGTGGGGAAAACTGTTTATCTTCTGGGTGAAAGAAAATAGACTAGCATGCTTGCTGATTTTGTTGGTGGAACTATTTCCGCCATGGAAGATGCCAAGGTGTCAACAGGTAATCACTGCTCATGGAGGAAACAGGAGATGTGTTTATAAAGCATCATCAAGTGGTAATGTTTTTTGTTCTCAGGACTCTGTTGAATTGAGTTATAGGATCAGATTTTCTGTGCTGCACTTTCACTTTTTAAGAGAGACACCTGTGTTCTTTATTTAATGGAAATAAACTTAAAAGGGATATAGAAAGTAATATGTTTTCTAACAGTGTCCTGGTTTTAATTCACATGAAGATTAAGGAAATACACCAAATCAAGATGTATTAAAACGTTGTGGTAATTCATAGGAAGAAGGGATGAGCAAGTGCAGTACTTTATTTTTTTACTATGATAAAATACCTGACAAATTCACTTCACAAGAGAAAAGATTAATTTGGCTCACCATGTTGGAGTGTTCATTCATTGAATGTCAGTTGATCCCATTTAGCAGAATATCACAATGGAAGAAACTGTAGGCAAGGAGCAGCTTCTCATTAAGGAATATTAAACACAGAGTGAGACAACAAAGAAGGCATTGATAGTAGACTTCAAAGGACCCAACCTGGAACTACCTAATTCCCTGAGCTAGACTCTACCTTCTAAAGTTGCCACAACATTTTGTGATAGCACAAGCAACCATAGACTGTCATTCAGAACATTTGGAGACATTTCTCATTCAATAGTGTTGGCATAGTGTTAAGCATTCTAAATGTTAATTGGCCCTGCTTTCTGCCTGTTACTTACCTTGACTCTGATTGGTTAAATAAAATGCCAAGGCCTGAGATTGGGCAAAGACAGAGAAAGGTGGGACTTCCTGAGATTAGAGCAGGAAGTCTGTGCTTTAGACAGAGAATAAATTCATTCCAGCCAGCGGTACGAAGAAGAAGGTATTCCAGCCAGGAGCAAGAAGTAGGAGGCACACACCATGGGTTAGAAAAAAGAACCTCATTCCAGATGGCCTGGAACATCGGCTAGTGTGAAGAATGGCAGTCCAAGGGACATATGTATATATGGGGTCATATTTGTGTAGTAGAATTAAGAGCTAGCTTAGTTGGGCCAGGATTGCACAACTCAGGCCAAGGCTTGTTAAAATCCATGTGGTCTCTGGGTGTATTTATTTATAATGGTGAATTAAAGATTAATAGCCCCTGAACCAATTAACAATAATCTAAATACTGTTAAATACCTTAATTAGCCGTATTTCTTTTTACACAATACCTAACATTTTGCATGAGCACCAGGACAATGTATGTGTGAGATAAATATTTTTAGTGCTTTTTACAGTTAGCTGTGAGTTTGTGTGAATGTGTGTGTGTGTGTGTGTGTGTGTGTGTGTGTGTGTGTGTGCATGTGTGCATGAGTATGTTTATGTGTGCTTGTGTTTGTATGCATGCTTGTGTGGATGTCAAAGAATAACTCAGACGACTCAGTTATTTCCTCTCATTAAATAAGTTCTAAATGTTAAACTCAAGCCATCAAACTTGATGGAAAGTTCCTTTACTGACTGAGGTAGCTAACTCAACCAAAAGATAATTATCTGGATTATATTACTATAAAAATTATTTTATTAAATTTTGTGTATATCGAGTGCTATCTCCTTTTACCCTGGTTCCAACTGTTTATACAATCTATGATTTTTTTCTCATTGTCTACTTTTAATTTTTTTTTAATTTAAGATGTATCTTTCTTTTTTCCCCCAACATCTCCCCCTTTTAGTCCAATAAAAGGCTCTTTTTTCTTATAACAATAAATAAAATGCAAAACAATAAAAACATTTAGGAAACAATCATGAAAATTATAAGAAATAACATATATTCCCAATTTCCAGTCCATATGTATTTGGTAACTAATAATATTCTATTAGCTAGGCATGGGGGTACACACCTTCAATCCCAGCACTCAGGAGGCAGTTCAAGTTCTAAAGTGTGTCAGTAGAATGACACATTGAATACATAACATCAGAAACAAGAGATGAAGCACCAAATGCTAAAAGAGGAGAGTGTTAATGTAGAAAATAAACATACTTCACCTATTGTGCTAATGAGGATTTTATAAGGAGTTGCATGGATAAATCGTTCATAAATTGACATGAAAATCTTTGATAATATGCACAGCAATTACTTCTTGGCAAAAGGCAAAAAGTGCAGATAGTTTCATGCCAGTGCTCGAGGAACAGGGTGGCCAAGGCACTAATTACTTGCCTGCATTTAGTTAATGCTGTTTATTGAATATGCTTTAAGGCTTGTAAGTAACTGGCACTTGTTTACATTGGAATGCTGAGAATGGCTCTTGGAGCATTCAAGGATCCTCTTAGAGTCATACAAGTTAGTACTAAAGTGTGGTTAGAGGTAGATTACTAATTCATAATCTAATGTCCTGTTTTGATTTCTATTCCTACAATATTACAAAAGTGTAAACTATGGATGGAAGTAGTCATTTGTTTTCAAACAGAGAGAGAAAAATAAAATCACAATGGCCTGATGTTTCAAATCTATGTCAGGTCAATTCTCATCTCATGCTCAAATTACAAGAGTAGGACTGGCACTGGCTCTGTCAGATATTCTCTAGCACATTGGGACCTGTACTCTGTAAGTAGAAGCGCAGTATGGGAAACTATTGCTGAGTAGAGTGTGTGAATCTTCTACCTCGTCCTTTCTAAACTCTCATCTACTTTTTGTATTCCCCCTTCAGGCTGCCATTTTAGGAATGAACTACTTGAATTACATATTACCTAAAATTAGCATATTTGTCTCTGATAACAACAACACAATAGGTGCCTAGTAATAATAATAATATTAATAAAATGTTAATAATAATTGTTTTTATAATAATTAGTGTGTGCTTTTGAAACAGAGCCCCCCACCCCCAGAGTTCAGGCTATTCTCTAAATCTCCATCTTAATCAGCCCCTCATTTGCAGGGATTCCATGAGCGTGCCACCATACTTTTAATAAATTGATTCAGAAATATTTCCCAATTTTTCACTCTAAAAATATACCATATGAAGATAGAAGGTGTCACAAAAATTGTAAATTTGGGACAATCTTTTTAAATTATATTTTGCTTCACATTCTGTTATTTTGCTTTAAAAGCTTCTGAAAGAGTCATAAATACCACTGTCAGTTCATGAAGGAATAGACTACCACACTAGAAAGTCTTAGCTTCTCCAGAAAAAAGTAAGTGATCTACGAAACATATTCATCCCATTGCTTTAGAAGATGAGCACAAAGGGACTGAACATCAAATGATTCTATTAACATTAACATATTAACCATTTTCCATTCTTATTTGGGCCCCAAACAGGTTTACTACATCCCAAATCAGCAGGAAGTCATTTTAAGAAAACAACGTCCCATCCCCAGAAGGTGGGGAGGGTGTTCTTCCCCTTTGGTTATTTGATAGATAATAGAAAATTCTGTTATTTAGGGGAAAAGACTACAAGCTGTTAAATTGTCTTGTTAAATGGGTTTTGGAAGTTAGACCCAGGGACTTCTCTCTTTTGCTTTT
>CAJQZJ010031994.1:343643-356532 GCA_907164525.1 Lophiomys imhausi | reverse complement strand
AGCTAGAGTCTCATAGTTAAATTTTGAGTTGTTTAGGAACAAAACAAAATTAAAACACCTACAAACACTAAGCAAAAGTAAAATGAGTTTTTAAGTAAGGTGTGAAATTCAGGAGGCTTATAGATCCATTTAGGTGATACTCCAATATGATTTTATTTCTAAGAATCTGATAGTCTCTTAAAAATTTTAATCACTGAGAAACTTTCAAGGAATGAAAAGGAAGTATTCTGCGCAAGTGCAACACTATGCATAAGTTAGGCCTGTTAGGTGAACTGGGCCAACTGCAAACAGCATCAAGGTGCTGGTAGCTATGTGGGAGAATGGTAAACGGCAGGCAAGGCATGCCATATGCCAAAATGGAAAGGTTGTGATTGCAAAACATGGACAGTAGAAGTCTTCCTACCTTCCACTTTGAGACTCATTTGTTTTGGTTTGCAATTTGATTGTTTATTTTATCTGTCAGGATGATCTCCTTCAGCAGTGATCCTAACCCACACTGGACAGAAAAAAGCAAGAAAGCAACATAGATGCTGATTTACAGAGCACTTCTCAACTACATCCTCTTCTTCTGCTCTGGCTGCCAGCCCTCAGTGTCTCAATCTTGGTTTACAGCTATTTAAAACAAAATGAGTTCTGGGGGTGTGGGGGTTTCTTGGTTAGTTTTAATGATATAAGGGAGAATCAGTTATTAAAATTACAAAACTCTGACAGAATTGACAGGCATTTGTAAAATGTGAGTATTTGCTTCTTTTTTTCTACTTATTTATAATGTTTAAAAGAAATAAAAACTTTTGCTTACCTACAAAAATAGTATATCATGGATGGATGAGGAGGGTAGAATGGTGCTACAAATAAGGTTAAATGTGCTTACTTGCACACTGTCCAGATCCATTCAATGACAACTAAATCATAGCATTATGTTATACATTCATAGAAAATGCATGCTTGTATCTGTAGCTACATAAAAGAAACTCTAGATTACACAGAAAGCAACTTGTATGTTGCTTAAGAATCTATGATTGATAACTGAGGAGTGGAGTTAGAAACTCAAGTTTCTATTATTTTTTTTAAAAATGTTAAATCATAAATTGTGCAAATTCTGCAGAAATCCATAGAAGCTCCTAAAAGCTAAGTTGAAAATGTACTTGATGAACAAAATACACTCTTAAAACCTGCTTCTGTTTGTGGTCATCGTGATTTTTATTTCAAAGTTTCTGGTTGTTGTTGTTGTTTTTTTTATCCCAGAGGGCTTTATTCCAAAAGACCAATTCTGCCGTGCTATTAAAGTTGTTCCCTGGCAGAACTGCAATGCTTAGCAGAGCACTTTTGCTGCCCCCTTCCCTGTTGGCTAGTTCAGCGGTTAAGAGCTAGGCTATGGTGCCAGACTGACTGTATTTGAATAGCAACTCTGCAGCTTAATAGCTGGGTGATATAGGGCAAATCACTTAAATCCTCTTTAAATAAGAGTTTTCACTGTGACAAAAATAGGAAAATATTTTCCTTTTAGAAGAGCTATGTACTACTGATAATATGAGGTATGATAGCATACTACTTTTCTCACAATAAAATGCACACACACATACAATACTATTATTGCATTATCATTACTAAACTCTGATGGTCATTAGTTTCATGCAATCTGTGGGAAGCCGTCAACAAAATCTTGTATCTTCCTTGCCTTTGAAAGGTCATGCTATATCTTGGGGGATGCCACTTCACCTTATATGTAGTGGAATAATCCATCATCTAGAAGGTGATTTTGTTTATATGTGACTTTGCTAAGCTTTGTGATTTTACTAAAGATTGCAGAGTCTCAGAACAATCACATTTAAAAGTGCTGTTGTTTGCATCTGGTCCAAGTTTCATCTTTTAATCATTACTCCAGATAAGATCCAGTATCACAAGTAAATTTGCTCTTTGTCCTAAAATTATTCATAGAGTATCAGGGCCTCCTCCTTGTTGTTATCCATCTGGAGAATCAAAAAAAAAAAAAAAACCAAAAAAACAAACAAACATGAAAAGACCCAGCTTCCCAGCTTCTACCTTCAACTTCCTTTTTTCTGTGCTCTGTGTCAATCATTTCTTTCATTCAAATGAAGTAATCTCCTCTTGATAGAATCGAAGGCGTTACTGGAAACTTTATAAGTTCTTCCCCTCTCGCCTCTCTCTTAGCTTTCTCTCTCCTAGTTCTCTGTTTTCTTATTTCTATTCAATTACCTTAGAAAAAAGCTTCCTAAGAATATATCTCCAGTGTTTAATTCATACTCTCCATGTTTCTTAAAGTAATCAAGAATCATGATCTAATAGAATTTATTTTGGGAACAAATTGAGGATAAAATAAAATTCTACCAGAGCAAAGCAACACAAAAATCTGAAGAAATAACCCAGTAGTTATAATAAGTTATGACTAACTTGTTACTCACAGCCAGATATGTGATTCAAAATAATATATTAAAGTAAAATACAGCAGGTTTGAGCAAAATAACTATCATATATATCCCCTAGATTGATGCGGTGATGTTATGCAGTCTAAATGTTAATTAATTGGTCCTATAGGCCTGCTTGCTGTCTTACTTTGTTTTCTAATCATTGTCTCTGATTGGTTAAATAAGTGCTGAGGCCTGAGATTGGGCAAAGACAGAGGTAGGCAGGACTAAGGTACACAGGCTTTTGAATTAGAGAGGTTGATGGGTAGAAGAAGCCACCAGAAGAAACTTCCAGTGGTAGAAGAAACCTCCAATAGAAGAAGCTTCAAGAAGCAAAGAGCAGGAAGGAGGACACAATCGTGGGTTAGAAAAAAAGAATGTCATTATACATGGTCTTTTGCCTTGGCAAAGCATGGAGAAGAGCAACGCAGGGGATGTATGTACATATGGGGTCATATTTGGGGAATAGAATAAAGGGCTAGCTTAGATGGGCGAAGATTGCACAATCTAGGCCAAGGCTTGTTAAAATCCATCAGGTCTCTATATGCTCAATTATAATGGTGAGTTAAAGATTAACAACCACCAACCAATTAAATATAAGATAAATAGTAGGAAATAATTTAATTAACTTTTTTTTTCTACAAATGGCACCCAATCATGGCAGTTAGAATCCATGGTTACAGCCTGAGAAGGCCCAGGTAAAAGGTGGATTCCTAGCCAAAGAGCAGGAAATTGAATCCGAATGCATTTCAGAGATGCAGCTTCCTTAAGAAAAGTTGTTGCCTTGCAGCCAGAGCATAAGGCCTTAACTCTCCTTATGTGCTAAAAAAAAAAGGCAGTTTTCTAGAAAGAGCTTAGGAGCAGAATTAACTGCCTAGATTAAAAATGGAGGAATTCATGACTCAATAAATACATTTTAGATTCCAATTGAGTTTGCATCTCTTAGCATACAAATGATTTTTACACTGACAATTGTGCTTCTGTGTATGCTTTTTGAGAAAGATTGGACTAGGATAAGCCGAGAAAAGGAGAGAGCTTACAGATGGAATGCTAAATTGCCCACAATGATAATGGGGAAAGGAGGGAGGCCCTTCCTGATAGATAAGACAAAATTGATGGCAGCTGGAGCTAGAGCTCCCTGCATACTAGGTGCTTGTTAGGGCTCTCTGGGATGAGCCCACCAGTGATTCCAAGAAATAGTGAACAGAGCTTTGATTGCAGCATGGGTTGGCATGGGTAGACCAAGGCTTTTGGAATATGGTTTCTTTGCTTGATTTTTGTTTACATGTATTTGATTTTCCCTATAACCGGAGGTAAAAAGGTATATTTTTGTGGTATGGCAATGTTAAAATATTTGAGATTTTTGAAGATTTTGGACAGATCTGGAATTGTCACTGAAATTCAGAGTTGTTCTCTGGGTTACAGAGCTACTACTACATGAGTTTTAAGTGAAATATTTGAGCAGGGTGATAATGGCACATGCCCTTAATCCAGTCACACTGGAGGCAGAAACAGGCAGATCTCCGAATTCTATATCAGCCCAGTCTAAACAATGAAGTCAGGGGAGGACCTCTTTCTGACAAGATAAGTCTGCTTGCTAAGGACAGTTTAGAATTCAAAATGACACATTTTTTTCTTTGAGGATACTATGTAAGTTTTTGCTTAGTAATAAATAACAATGCCCTTACTGATCTAATAGATACACATAATCTTAAATTTATATAAAGAGAAAGGTGTGAAAAAGCCAGTCTCCTTAGGTGTGGGGCTCCCGCTGGAGAACTGGATTCAAGAAGCATTTTGCATGAATGGAGACTTACAAATGTCTTTCTTCTGGTCAAATAAAGAGCAAAAAATCTTCCTTAATTGATCCAGGCATTTTTGTAATTACAGAACTATATGTTACTTGTGAGAAATAATATGTTTTCAGAACAAAGGGATCAGTCACCAAAAAAGACAACACAAGTAACCTAGATGATCCAGTCACATAGACTGCCTCAATAACTGTTTCCTCAGAAATCTGCACCCAGAACAACTTCAAAATGGCTTGCTATGATACCCCATCCTCACAGACTGTTCCAACCAGGATTTCAATAAAACTTTGAACTTTCCCATCCAAAATTCAGCTTCAGACTACAAACTGTTCAGGACATTCAAAATGCTGACTACATAGAGACTGGACAACAAATATTACTATTTACTTGCTTAACCATTTTTCCATTGAATTTGGGTCCCCAAACAGGTTTTCTAGATCCCAGTTCAGCAGGAAGCACTTTTAAGAGAGCAATGTCCCATTCCCAAAAGGTGGGGTGGATGATTTTTTTTTTTTTTGGTCATTTAATGTGTTATAAATGTTGTTTAGGGGGATTTGTTACAAGTTGTTAAATAGTCTTGTTAAGCAAGGTATAGTAAGTTAGACTCAGGGATTTCCTCTTTCTTTTTCTTTTCTCTGTCCTTCTTTCTCTCATATAGGGGAGAAGACTTGAAAAGAAAAATGAGGTGAAATATGGGTATATAATGCAGAAATGATAAGATATAAGACTAGATTATTAAATCTGCTCTGAAACTTAATGTTGTTGTTCTTGTCAAAATAAGGTTATCTTTTGACACACTGGTATAGAATGTTGTATATTGATACAAAAATAAGGTTAATTTTTGATTCATTGGTATAGAATTTTATATTTTGACACACATATATGGATGTTTCAACTCATATAAGGTATTGTGCCTATACAACTCATTTAAAAGTATAGGTTTATTTCCATTCCTTTTATAGGTTGTTATTGCAATCTACTTAGGAGTCTGAGTAATACAGGTTGATGGCTGGCCATTCAAGCTCCTGGTCATTTCAAATACTAGTCTTAATTTATCACATAATAGGCTTACTAGGTTAAACAGATAATAAATGATTAGATATATAGTTTTCTTGTTCAAATATGATAGATAGATTTATAAATAAATAAATAGGTGTCTTCAAAACATTCAGAAGCATACAGAAAATGGCATTTAAAGATGTTCTTATTATTGGGCTGGAGAGATGGCTCAGCGGTTAAGAGCACTAGCTGCTCTTCCAGAGGTCATGAGTTCAATTCCCAGCAACCACATGGTGGCTCACAACCATCCATAATGAAATCTGGTAACCTCTTCTGGCCTGCAGATATACCTGCAGACAGAACACTGTATACATAATCAATAAATCTTTAAAAAAAAAAGATGTTCTTATTATTTCAAGAATTGTTTGACTTAAGACAGTCAGCTCCTGAGAGCTCCCATTTGACTTGGAAGGAGACAATGAGTATCAAAAATCTCCATCAGGAGATAATTCCTACTGGGCAGAAACATCCCTGCTCTCTCAACAGACTATATACAGTCTAAAGATGGACTTAAATAAGCTTAAATGCAAGTAAGTTGATGGCCTGATTCTGTAATGACAAGACTGGGTAAATCCTTCTTATTTTCTGTTGCACAATTTAGTCTATGAGTTATGCTTGGCCAGAAGGTTGAAGATGATGCTCCAATGGTAATGAGAAATATTTGGGACTGTCTAGGCAGCAAACTGTCATTTTTTTTTCTTTTTGGGAGCTGCTCTCCTGTACTTCCTACTCACTTAAATAATAACTTTATCCCTTCGCGTGTCTTTGACGATCTTGAAGACATAATAGATATGAAATTTAAATTGAATTTGTGTTGTTTAGAATTTAAAATAGTATTTTCAAATCTAAATGAAATCTTTAGGTTTATAAATACAGAATATGATGGAAAGTACTTAGGTTCAGGACTTCAGACACACCAAGATAGATAGATGACTTTTGTCTTCAATATTGCATGATACAAATATGCTACACACTATATGTGCAACTTTTGCACTTGATCTTAGCCAAAAGGCCAAGAAGCGATGTGTGTGTGCAACTTTTATATGTGGTTTTCTTGATTGTTTCATATTTGTTCTTACTATTTTTACTATATAAGTTAAAAATTAACCTTTTTATTAGACAAAAGGAGGGAACTGATGGGGTGATGTTATGTAGTCAAAAGCTTAATTAATTGGTCCTATAGGCCTGCTTGCTGTCTGTTACTTTATTTTCTAATCATTGTCTCTGATTGGTTAAATAAATGCTGAGGCCTGAGATTGGGCAAAGACAGAGGTAGGCAGGACCAAGGCTTACAGGCTTTTGAATCAGAGAGGTTGATGAATAGAAGAAGCCTCCAGAAGAAGTCTCCAGTGGTAGAAGAAGAAATCTCCAGTAGAAGAAACCTCCAGAAGAAGCAAAGAACAGGAAAGAGGACACATGCCATGAGTTAAAAAAAAAAAAGAACATCATTCTATGTGGCCTGAAACATCAACATAGTGTGGGGAATAATCAGCCCAGGGGACATATGTATATTATATGTGGTTTTATTCAGGGATAGAATGAAAGAATAGCTTAGATGAGCTAAGATTACACAATCTGGGCCAAGGCTTGTTAAAATCTATAAGGTGTCTGTGTGCTCATTTATAATGGCAGGTTAAGGATTAATAACTGCTGACCAATTAACAATACATGTAAATAACTTAATTAGCCAATTTCCACACTAGATAATACATTAAATAAGGAAGACTATAAGATTAAAATATAATATAGCGTATTTTAGTATGAAACATAGATATTTTATCAATGACCCATACATCATCCACATTATCTTAGGTAGCAAGGAATCTATAATTTCAAATTACAAACTACAAATAGCATTAATACATTTAAAAACAAAGTTTCAGTAATTGTACTTTAAATTCCAAAAAAATTATACTGTTACAAAGGTTAAAGCCATAATATAATGTATTTATTATTTATTTATTTATTATTTATTCTGAGTTCACTAAGAAGAAACTGTCTCTGCACATTAGAGTGTTATGTATTGTGAATATTTATAACACATTTATAAAATGATAGAACCAGAGACAGATTTTTTTCAGAGGTTCCTAAATGTTGTTTGTATGGGCCATTTGAAATACCTATGCTGGGGAGAATTTTAATCAAAACTCTACAATTTTGAAACAATAAGATGCATTTTCTGTAAAGCATTAACTGAGAAAATGATAATATGATTCCCAGCAAATTTGTGACTTACACACACTTAAGGATAAAACCTCAGTAATCAAATGAACCAGTGTAGATTGAATCATGCAAGCCCAGAGCTGCTAAACACAATTTGTCCTTTACTTATGTTAAAGCCATAATAACAAAAGGCAAATGTCTGCAGTAGACTTTCAAGTCTTCCTCCCTGTACTTGTAGAGCTGACCCAGCAGTGATAGTGTAAGGATGCCCTCTAGGATTCCCTATTCTCAGATGAAGCAAAACAGGGGATTTTCACATTTTCTCTCTCTCACATTACTACAGTGATTTATTACCTTCTCTGTGCCTTGGTTAATTTGCTCTGAATTACAGGACTTGCTTCTTTCATGAAGCTCATTTGCCTTTTAAACTAAGTACAGAACATAGACAATAGCACTATGGTCCCATTAGTTCATGTGGCAGGTGGACTTTAGCACTGAATCCAAATGATAATAGGGAATGTAATTGAAAAAGATCAGTAGAAGCACAAAGAAAAATTAAACAGAGAGACACATATATCCTATTTAGAGGAACTGTTTTTGACAAAAGAAGAAAAAAAATACATGAGAAAAATTTCTACATGATAGTATTTATATGTAGAAGAATATAAAACTGCTCTAATATATAGATTATTTTCTGAGACTTAGAAGAATATATGTATATAATATATATATAATATTTAGTATGATTAATCACAAACAAAGCAGTCCTGTTTTCATATAGTCATCTCACCAGTGATTAGAGGACAGTATCATGGAGATACTGGCGTAAACATTACAATTTGATTTTTGAAATAACAAACAGGAATTCTTATTTTATCTTTGCTTAATGAGCACACTGGCTCCAGAGAGATGTAAAACTATTTTGGCACTAAGCCTGCACCTTATGTCATAGTTCCAACGAACAAGGTGTCAGCCCTGATGGTGCTCACATTAGGGACTTTGTAGCTCATTCATTTCTGCCATGCTTCTCACTCACCCTGGGTAACATGGCTACAAGGGACAATGCACCCTTTGGACCATTTGTGGTTTATGAATTGCAAATCCGAAGGGAGAGGGAGACAGCTTGACTGAACCCAAATTATGTTGCAATAGATGGTAATGAATGTCCTGCTTTAGCAGGATAATAGAACCCCTGTTTCTTGGCAGTCATTCAGGCTGTATCTCTCCCATCTATTTTTCTCTTGGCCTTGACCCTAATCCAGCAATTGGACATCCCCAGCTGCTCTTTAAGCTGCCTCATTAGCAGTGCGCCATTGGGCAGCTCCCATGACAGTCGTCCAATAGGATGAAAGTGACATGGGACCAAAGACTGTAACTGATGGCAAGTATAGCAATGAAATTTGAGACAGAGCTATGTAAGGAAGAAGGCTTCTGAGAGTATTGGAATGGACTGAGGAGTTAAGGAATTTTACACACATGTTAACTTCACAGTTCAGCATTGTTTTTTTCCCAAGTGTTTTAAAATAACCCCATGAAACTTTGACATTCTCTATACGTGTTCCTAAAAGCTATAATTGACCATTTTATATCTTAAAAATGTTAAAATCTCTAACTAATGTCATTTGCTATAGAAGTGAACATTTTTTTAACCAGAGAAACTCTTTAGATCCCATTGTTATTTTCATTTAACTCCTAGAATAATCTATAGTTGTTGTTTCTAATTACTTAGATTTTTGAATTATTTTGAGAGAGGCAGTTGATCTGTATTACCCAAGAAAGATACTTAACATTTTCCCTATTCTCAAATTGCCATATAACTAGTCATCTACTTTGATGTTCTAGCAGAACGAAAATTGGAAGGGATAACTCAGTACACAATCTATTCTTCAGAATACAATTCAAAATATCTTCTACGATAGAAGAGACTTTCTTATAACTCAATACTCATTTGATAAACTGCAGAAAATAAATTATTCTAGTAATGTCTACATATGCTAATAGTAACTTACTAAGTTAGATATTATCAATAAATTTTGTTTTGTTGAAATTATTGGATTAAGGTAAGATAAGAGAGCTCTTCAGTGAAATCATAAAAAAATTTAAATAAAATTTTCATGTCACAAGGAACTCCATGGAAGACGAGGCAGACAAAGTGCCGTTGCCAGAGGGGATGGAGGATACCAGGAGAGCAAGGCCCTCTAAATGAACTGACCAAAGCTCAAGAAAACTCACGCAAACTAAAGCAGCATGACAGGGTCTACATGGGACTGCTCTAGGTCCTCTGTGTGTGTATACATTACAGCTTTCAGTTTAGTATTTTTAGTGGACTTCTGAGTGTGTGAACATTGAATGTCTGATTCTAGCGCCTTCTCTAGGGCTGTTTTTAATTCTGTTGGATTGCCAAGTCCAACTTCAGTGTGATGGACTTTGCTATATATTATCATATTTAAGGTTGTTGTTATGTCTTGAAACCTGTTCTTTTTAAAAAATAGAGACAGAAATGAATGGATCAGGATGGATGGGGAGGTTGGGAGGAACTAGGAGAAGTACAGGGAGGCGAAACTTTATTCAGGGTACATTGTATAAGAAAAGAGCCTATTTTAATAAAAGGAGTAAAAATATTTTCATCTAAGTACACAAAAAATAAAACAAAGAAATTTTGTCAATTCTTGTAAGGCACTTTGGCAGTTTTCAAGTGTTTAGATGATTTAAAGGCATTGACATTTTTATTTATATTATTAGTGTTGAAAGTCTACAATGAGCCAGGCTCTCTTCTGTAAGTTCCAACTGTACAAAATGAGTCCGATAGTATACTTGTTCTCCAAGGCTTACTGTCTGGCAGAAAAAAAGTATTAGGTGGTACACATAAAATATTATGATGACTAATCTAGAATGATAATGACTTGTAACCAGTAGAAGTTTCAAAGAATTTTAACTATCTTAATGTGGTTAGGAAAAGTTCTCCAGAAATATCCATCTGATCTGAGTTCTACAGGATGAATAAGTACATTTTAGCTAGATAATATGGAGGTAATATGGAATAAGTAGGAGTATTTCTGGTAGGAAAGGACTATGTAGGCTCAGCACCCTCCCATGAATACTTGGTGTATACTTAGCAAACCGTGTACATAAAACAGGTATTACATGGGCAGTTATTGTAAAGGGGGTCTGTTCTTGGATGTACTGGGAAGGAACTGAAATGCAAGTTTATGAAATTTGTAATAAAAACCCTCATATGGTCAGACCTAACTGATTTCAGAACAACAAGCATCATGCATAATCCACATCAGTTCCGAAGATCTATAGAAAAATTCCATAAAGAATGAAGTATATGTTTTACAATAGTGCAGTGTAGTTATATAACCTAGGCTTCTACCTACCTAATTATTTACCACATTCATAATTTTTTTTCAAGTCCTTCAAGAAAGGAAGCATTATTGTCTCTGTAAAAACAAAAGCAATGATGGAGCTGTTCATAGCAGTCCAAAGCATAAATTTGCTTTAGTAATCTTGGGATCAATTACCTTTCCTTGTTCACATAGACTGTAATTAAGTAAAAGATAGGAGAGAAGAAGAAGAAATGTTGTGTATCATTCAGGACCTGACTGTTTCACTCTTGAACTGGCAGCAGGTCTGTGGAAGAAACAGTCTTCTTTTCAGGAAAGACTACTGAATTGTTTGGCATACCAAACAAATTGTTATTACCAAAATTCTTAAAATAAAGGCTATGGATGAGTCCTATTTATTATAGATTACTTGAAGTTTGGTTTAAAGATAAAATTATTTAAACAAATTTTATATCAGTAATAATTTGTACTTTCTTTTTTATTTAATTATTTTTTTCAATTTACATCTCAGTCAAAGTCCCCTCCTTCCTATCCTCCGGGTTCCTCCCTCCCTCTGTCCCTTCCTTCCCTTCATCCCTCCTCCTTGCTTCTGTCCTCTCTTTCTCCTCAGATGAGGGGAACCCCCATATATTAAACCACCTCAGTTGTTCATCTGTCACATGAAGGGTAAGAGCTCCTCTTGTACTGGAGCTTGATATGGCAGCCCATTCTGGGTAAGGTGTTCCACTAACAAACAACAGGGTCCACGACTCACTGTTGGGTGAAGGTTTTCATAGGATAATTATGTTAGGTTCTTGTCTGTTGGGTCTGTGGGTTGTAGGTTGGTTGTCCAGTGCTATATGGTTAATATACACTTATAAGTGAGTACATACCATATGTATACTTCTGGGTCTGAGTTAGCTCACTTAGGATGAGCTTTTCTAGATCCATTCATTTGGTTTCAAATTGCATGATTTCCTTCTTTCTGATATCTGTGTAGTATTTTGTTGTGTAAATATACCACAGTTTTGTGTTTTTTTTTCATTCTTCGATTGAAGGACATCTCAGCTGTTTCCAGTTTCTGGCTATTATGATTAAAGCTGCTATGAATATTGTTGTTGTTTCTTGTTTTTATAATTTGTAATTTTATATTTTTTATAATTTTTAATTTTATAATAGTTTTGTATCACTGAAATGTCTTTAATATACTAAGAATATAAAAGAGTACTTTTTATATTGAATTATATATTATATAATTAAAAGAATTGCATTTAGAATAAAGTTAGAAAATATAAAAGTGTCCTAATGCTTAGGTAAGACATGCAAATACTTTGTGCTTTTTTTGTGCTGATGATATCATAAGTCATAAATGGAAATTGGCTGTTGTCTATAGATACAAGGATTTATTTCATATTTAAATTATTTAACAGGCAGAAGCATCTGATTTGAACTTTCTTAAAAATAATTCCTCTTTCAATAATACTGTTTTCAATGAAAATAGCTTACTAATGGCCAATATTTAGTTAGTAGTTTAGCACTATTAACAATGTTTTGTTTTTAACTATTTAATTTAACTATTAACAAAAATTAACAACTTATTTCTTCTACATTAAGAATGAGTGTCTATGGTAATATTACTTTGCTTACCCAGGGTTTCCAGAAAACAATGAACTACTTGTACTCATACAATGTTTTAGTCAATACCATCCTCTTCTAAGGAAATAACTTGCTTCTCTACTGCAGAAGCAATGGGAAAATGATAGCTACCATTTGTTGATCAACTTTAATCACTCAGAGACAGCACTATGAGCAGACAGCACTCAATGGTAATTATTATTTAAAATTAAAAAATATGAACAATACTTCCAAAAATCAAGGAAAATAAAGCAAAGTCATCATTTAACATTGTTTTAAGTTTTTCATATATATATGTGCAAAATATATTAGAAATTAATAGAAATCACTTATTACTGCTATTGCTATAGTTTTTCAAGAAATTAAATAACTTCAACATTCAAGTTTCCCAAAAAACATGTTACAGACTATGCAATATGATTAACAATGAGAAAAAATTGTAGTATTTTTACTATATATTCTTTTTTTT
>CAJQZJ010031994.1:306458-333643 GCA_907164525.1 Lophiomys imhausi | reverse complement strand
TCATAATAATTGATCTGTTGAAACATCTCTCCTGAGATCATTTTTGACGTCCCATACCCAGAGGGTGGGGAGGGTGTTTCTCCGCCCCCCCCTTTTTTCGGTTATTTGAAGGACAACTGAAAACACTATTATTTAGGGGAAGAGATTACAAGTTGTTAAATGGTCCTGTTTAATGGGTTGGAGGTTAGACCCAGGGTATTCCTTCTTTCCTTTTTCTGTACCCTTCTTTATCTCCTATGTAGGAATGCACGGACGAGAGAAAAATCGAGACACAGCACAGGAAGGATCAAGAAGAAAGGTCACATTATTGAATATGCCCTTATACCCTTGTATATTGATACAAAATTAATAGTATATTTGGCTAAAGTGGTATTGACCATTGTTTATTGTGCAAAAATAAGATTGTATTGGTCTACGTCAGTATTGATATTTGTATATTGATACAAAACTAAGATTATAGTTGGCCACAATGGTATTGACCCTTGTATATGGACGCAATATTAAGATTGTATTGGGCCGCATAGGCATTGATCTTTGTATATTGATACAAAATTAAGAGTATATTTAGCCACATTTGAATAGATCTTTGTATATTGATGCAAAATTTAAGGTAACACTTCCTAATGGTATCGTACTTAGAGATACTTAAAAATGAAATGTGAAGTTCTGGCCTCTTGATACCAACCGTCTTAAACTGTTTAGGATAGTGTAAGGAGCCTGTAAGCAGCCATAAAGAATGGCTGCAGGGAGTTTAGTAAAGTAATTTAAGTATTGGATTATAAGTAATAGCTTCTTGTTTAGCTGCAATGAGCTGTCAGCCACAGCCCAAGCTGAGACCAGCTGTAGGAGCCAGATAAGTAGATAAGGAGTGCCACCATATGTGGATGACGTAGTAATTAGAATAATTAGCCCGCCTTATGCGGATATTATAATGAAGCTAAAATGAAAGTATAAAAACCAAAGGAGACAAGCAGTAAGCGGCGATCAGTCTTGTCACTGACGTCCTGCCTCTGTCTCTATCTTAGGTCTATGCCCCTTCCTCAGACCTGTCCGAAGACCTTGGCTCTCCTGCTTCCCTGCGTCGATGTTCGGAGCAAAGCCCCATTTCTAGTCTCAGTTCAAGGCCTGAGTGAATGGGCAAGGGATAGAGAGAGAGGTCTCAGCACAAGGTCTGAGGAAGGTCGTATGATGTGTGATGTGGGAATATTAACATAATTATAGGATGTGGTGGTTATATGTTGTTCTAGCTTTAATGACCATTAAGTGTTTCTGTTTGATTGATGCAGCTTATCCTGATCCTGTAGAAGTAGAGATATTTCATTTAGCATAAGTTGTGATTACTATTTAGTATAATAAATATCATAAAAACCAGCCTGCCTAATTGTATTCCATTTGACCTTATTGGGTGGCGAGTGCTGTCACCTGGTCACACTACTCCCTTCCATAGAGAAGGTGTCGGGATTTGGATGACCAAACCGCGCTCCCCACAGATAGTTAAGAAAAACAAACTCCTAGTCATGCATGCATGTCACCTTGTTAGCTACTAAGACAGTCTATCACAGATATTCTCTAAGCTACTCAGTAATCAAGTTGTTAAGAGACAAGCAACATTTGCTTATCTAAATACAAGAGATAGATAGGGCATCTTCAAAAACCCCAAGAGATCTGCAGAATATGGCATTCAAAGATGTGGTCTTAAATTAAGATTTTTTTTTGATATCGTGACATATCAGCTCCTGACAGCACCCCCTATTCTACTCCAAGTAGAAGAAAAGCATCGAAGAATCTCCAATGTGAGATGGTTGAATTAGTGGCAAGCCTATCTCTTGACATGTAAAAACTCCTTGCTTCAACTGCAGACAGACTGCTGTCCAAAAAGGACAAAACTTGGTAGCAGGGAAGTCGACAGCCTAGCTCTGCCAAGACAGGGTAGGTTAGTCCTTCACAATCCCTGCTCTACAATAAATGTCTGTCAGAGAAACAGGACCAAAAGGCTGAAGACTGATGCTGGAATGTATGGAGAGAAAATGGGAACTGTCCAGGTAGTCACTGGTTTGTCATTTCTTAGTATTGGAAGCTGCAGGCCCTGCACTTCCTATACAATCAGATATATTTATCATTTGTGTGATTTATGGGAGACAGTGTGGCTAGGATATCAGCACAATCACTGTGTGGTCTATGATTGCTTAAATTCCAATTATGAGGTAAATGTCTATAGTTTTTTTGGTACATTTAATGCTTTATGTGTCACTCATTGTACCTCATTTTTAGTATGACTTGCTAATCTTAGGACTAGTTATCAGTCTAGATTTAATTTGTTTTACTTTGTGTGTGTATTTCACATACTGTAACCTGATCTCTCTCATCTTCCACCTCCCCCTCAGATCTGCTCTTCACCCTTACATCCTTTCCTGACAGGAAAGAAAAATCTCACAGTGGAAGCAGTAGTGTGTCACAATGTGTCCCACAATATTCCCTTTTGTTTACACTTTTTTTTTTTTTTTGCTTGCAATGTTCATTACAATGACTCCTTGGTCTGGCACAAGGCATCTGACTTTTGCTACACTATCAATACTGGAATCTCACTGGGACTCCTCTTGGATATCCTCTTGTTGCCCCGTGTCATGGAGATTCTGTAGTTTTGGGTCTACAGTAAGGGCCTATTCATATACTCTAGCAGTTCATCCATGGGCTAAATGTTGGTGTCGGTCAAATCAAAGCCCTACTGAAGCTGAACCTTTTTAATTATCTGTTATGTATTTATTAATAACTATAAACACTTATAACAAATATAAACACTTTCCTAACTACTAGCCCTTTGAATGACTACAATCCTTGTTACCTAACCACTAATTGTACTGATAATTATAACAACTATTTTCATAAACTTTTAGAAGGATACAGTCTCTGTGGCAGGTCCTCAGTCATCAGATACACAGTCTCTGGGGTAGATCCTTTAAGGCACTTAGTTTTAGCCGGGCGTGTCTCACACCTTTAATCCCAGCACTTGGGAGGCAGAGGCAGGCAGATCACTGTGAGTTCAAGGTCAACCTGGTCTACAAAGTGAGTCCAGTACAGCCAGAGCTGTTACACAGAGAAACCCTATCTCAAAAAACCAAAAAAAAAAAAAAAAAGCACTTAGTTAACAGTCTTCAGAATATCTCAGATTTAGGTCTTTTAAGGTAAATTGGCTATGGTGGCTTCACCTCAAAATAGGCTTGAGGCTTTCTTCTCTCTGGGAGACCTCAGCCATCTGTAAGTCAGCTTATTCAGTTTATATCGGCAACTCTTCAGCTCTGCCTGAGTCTTTGAAGCTGACCACAGTTCTGTTCAGGCCACTGTTTGGACTGGTTGAAACCCTCTAGGAAAAAGCTGTGCCACAGGGTTTAGTCCTTGGCCATTTGCTGTTTTGTTGAGCACTTCATTAAGTCATTAAGGGGTTGGGCCAGCTCTGCTGCTTCAATGTCCCCCTATTAGGGCCAACTCTCCAGCCTACAGGTGAGAGCAAAAGTGAGTGTAAGGGAATCTCTCCCTCACCAATGCCACCACTCAGTGGACAAGAGGACCAGCTCTCCTAGGCTCAAAATCTCAGGACTCATTCACCCCCAGCCCCCACTTCCAGGGCTAGCTCTACTGTGCTGCCCTATGAGGTACAAAGCCTGGTCCCCTGGATGCTGCAGCTTGTGAGGAGCAGGGACAGCTCTCCTGCTCTTGTGACCCCATTAGTGCCAGATCTCCTGTAGGCCACTGATGGTGAGGGCAAAAGGGAGGGGAACGCATCTCTCCCTTGGCAACACTACCTCAAAGCAGAAATTCTATGGTTAGAGACAGAAAATATTCAGCACTTTCTAAGAAAATGTAACTGCTTTTCTGAAGAAATGCAGGGATAACACCATCATATCATTCTTGGGTAAGTAGATTTTTTTCCCTAGCCATTTCCAGGGTGCTTTCATTGGCTGGCAGCATTCTTACCCTGGCAGAGAAAAGTTGATATACATGTTTATAAAACTTGTCCCTGGTTATCCTCACTTAGAGGATCTAATTATTGTTCAACCAATGCCCTCACTTTAAATATTACTTAAATTTGTAATTGTTTTTTTGGTGTTCAATTTGTTTAACTTGTTACATTATCAAGACAGTGGTAGTATGATTCTGTCTTTGATTTTGATTTATTTTTAACTTTGATTTTAACCTTAAAATCAAAGTTAAAAATAAGAATCTCCTTCAGGGCCCACACAGAAATTTTCAATATGGTTATGCAATGTTAGGGATGGGAATTAGAATTAAAACCTTTAAGTGGATCCTATTTTTGTAACACTATTTCTGTGTACATACTCTGATTCTTTCTAAATTTCTAACATGGTTTGGGAATTTTTTTTGTGTGTAGGAATCATGATCTCTATGATAATTGTAGTTGATGACTTAGAATTTTATGACTAATATCTAGTTTGAAAGCCTGTATCAATTAGGTTCGTGCCATAGGAAAACACAGGGGGCTGTAGTCACTCTCTGGCTCTTCATTTGCTGATATGAATGGCAGCTATAACTCAGGATTCCCCCCATGACAATATGTTATGATATGATGTAACTATAAGAGTGTTCACTAGAGCCTGTGTTTTGATGTTTAGATTTTTTTAGCCTCCCCAAATATGAGCTAAATAAGTCTTTTTCCTTATAAGTGTAGATTTCTACATAATCTTGTTATGTTCATGAAAAGTTAACCAATACACTTTTTAAAGTGTATATGATAATCACCTTTATTTTGTGCTCATCTTCTCACATTCATCCCTTTCCTCCTTATCCATATACATAGATATGTTTTTCTCAGATTGTTCTTTTATTTCTTTAAGATTCTTTGTTTTTTTTATATCTTTTATTATTGCAATGTCTTTTCTTTCTGGCTCATTCTTGTTGAAGAATCACAGTCACGAATATCTAGACCTTGTATTAGTGCATTGCAGATTTGCTTTCAATATTCCACCTAAAATAATTCAAATGAAAATACCTTAATGATTGCAAGCAACTACCCAAAAATGCACTTTGGCTGGGATACTTTTACTAAAACTTCAAGTATCCAGTTATGTCTTGTGATTAATCATGTGGATTTCAATTAATGTAGTTTCTATTTTAAAACATACTTCAGAAAAACAGGACTCTACAAGAATATGGAAAATAAATTACCTTGTCAAAAGTTAAATTGATTAACTTGATTTTATGGCAGTAGGCAAATAGATGAATTAAATGGCAAATTATATCTAAAACTTTACATAAAATTCTCCTTTATTTTGTGTAGGAGCATGACAAAAAATCTTTAGAGCTTTGAGACACTCCTATTATGTTTGTGCCCACTAAGCAATGTATTGTAATTATTTAGTTGTGGTGTTCATGTTTTCACACATGCAGCATTGCTGAGCCATTACAAGCTCAGTATTAATGTGTTCTTTCTCAATTACCTGAGCATCCCCTGAGTCTAAGAGAATGAACACAGTTTCAAAGATTGCTGATCCTCTTACTCAATTAGGAAAGGTTTTGTGTACTTTTGCTGCTATATGATCCATGTTTGTTTAGTGACCAGATTTTTTATAATGTCAATTAGTAAATGTCTTTTTAAAACTTTAAGTATAGTAGGTGTATAGTCATTGTTTTTCCTACTAAGATGATGTTCAATCTGTTTTATAAGGATTAAGGTCCGCATGTTGTATATATTTATTGTTTTATCTAACACATGTTTACCTGTTCCACTGGAATAAAACTGAAAATAAGTTACTATTGCACCAGGTAGAGTTTAATTAACAAAAAAGGTGTTTGTGTAAGTGTATGGCATACATTTGTTTATGTATGTTCACATGTGTGTAGGTGCATGTGTTTGTTTGAATGTATATGTCCAGGCCAAGAATTGATTGATGTGCATCTTCCTTATGAGAATGTAGATTTTATTGCCTCAGATGAATGGATGAGATGAGAACCATATCCAAGCTTTACAAATACGTGGCTTGGGCTGATCCCAGAACATTTCTATATAAGTATCCCTAGGCCTAGGGCCTAATGCTCCTAGCCTCTGTACAATCTAATCTTCTGCAAACCCAGACCTCGATGACTTCAACTTCCAGTCTCCATCTGCTAATCTAGGCCTTGAATATTTTCATTCTCCAAGATTTACTGCTGAATGAGCTCCTGCTTTCTAGTTCTTTCTGAGTTCTGGGTGACTGGTTCAACTCTGTTTATTTGGCTCAAAACTTCTCTCCAAGCTGCCTGACCTGCACCAAACTGTACAGTACTCCTGAATGCTTTGTCTCTGTGACACTCTTAAGTAGATTCTCTTTCCTGTCTGTTCTTGTGAGAGTTTGCCATATCCTATATCTCATTCATTTTGTCAAATATTTCTCTGATTTGCCACTTTGTCCGTTCCTCAATTAGATGGCATTGCTTGGGATTAAAGGTGTGTAGTAAAGGTGTGTCTGTATTCTAGCCAGAGGGATTAAAGGTGTTTGATTTGTCTGTATTCCAGCTGCATGACAGAGACCTAGGTCTCTAGATGTGAACCTTGGCCAGAGTAGCCATGTTGCTGGATTAAAATTCCTCTACATCCTTAAATTCTTTCCACCTGATATATTAAGTCAATGTCATTTATTGAACCCCAAAATCACTGGTAAGACTAATCTAATAGGCAACTTCTTTCTATTGTGATGAATAGGTTCCCTGTTTCTGCCTTCTAAGAGGTAGAACTACAAGAAGGCCTCCATGTCCAGCTGACTTCTAATGTGGATTCTTCTGTCCTGAACTCTGAGCCTCAACATTATGCTGCAAGTGTTTTACTAACTTACTATCGTCCTCAGTCCACCACTTTAAAGTAAGAGCTTGGATTGTATTAATTTAATATCTGATAGTAACAAAATTTTTGAACCTTAGCCTTGGCTTCAGGCATTTCATTGGCTCTCTGAGGAAGGAATATGGAGAAGTTGACTCTCAATGGTAGCTTCCATTCTAATGATGCTCTAATGTATGGAGAGAAAATGGGAACTGTCCAGGCAGCCACTGGTATGTCATTTCTTAGTTTTGGAAGATGCAGGCCCTGCACTTCCTATATAATCAATCATATATATTTATCTCTCTTAGGTCTCTGAGGTGGTTGAAGAATAGATAGCTAGAGTCTCATAGTTAAATTTTGAGTTGTTTAGGAATCAAGAGGGTGTTCTGGATCTAAGAAGATATTTTTAAAATTGTGAGGCAAGTTAGTATGAAAGCTGAGTTAAATATAGAACTTTAAACTCATGGAGATGGTTAGTTAGTAGACTGTTAAAGTCAGGTGCCAAATACATATGGACTGGACATTGGGAATGTATGCTAAGCCATATAACTCTCATAATTGTGGCCTAATTACCTCTGTTGTTTTGTATTGTGTTTATTGTTATAAGAGAAAGAGTCATTTGTTGGACTGAAAGGGGGAGTTCTTGAGGGGAAAAGATATACCTTAAACTAAAAAAAAAAAAGAGTAGAGGTTGGGGGGTTGAGGGGGAAGAGGGTGGAATGATGGGACTGGAGGGGGTGTAGGGAGGAGATTGTGATTGAGATGTAACTTGAAGAAATAAAAAATAAATTATAAAAAAGTTGCCATTTTGAGTAGAGAAAGAATTATAAAATTTTAATTGTTCATATTATAACAACAACAATAATAACACTTAGATATTTTTTATTCTCAATCAAAAATCTTGCATCAAAAATGAGTGGAAAAATCAAATGTCTTCTGCTTACTAATATGAGGGAAATGCTTGAAATAAAAACCATTATATATTTATTTGATTTAGCTGTTTCTTAGGCATTTCTTATACACATTTTCACTGTCATTGTGTCAACAGTCTTCTTATTTTAAAATTTTAGGGTCAGTGTGATGATGAAGTGGAGATTAGTTTCCTGATGCCAAGCCAAAAAACCTAAATTTAATCCTGGGTACCAAGAAGGTGGAAGAAGAGAACCACCGTCTCTTGCAAGATATTCTCTGCCCTCCATGTTCTTTGTGGTACTCAAATTTACACACACACACACACACACACACACACACACACACACACACGCATACTCACACACACATATACACACACATCATGGTACAGATTATTTTAAAATATAAAAATTTTACCAATGTACAGCAGGATTAAGTTTCATTTTGATAATTGTTTTTGTTGATTTCTTCAATCTAGTATTTACTCTATCTCAGCCTTATGTCCTCCCCAACCCTGCCCACCTCCCATAGCCTCTTTTCCACTTCCCTGTGTGGCCTAATGCTCTCTCTTTTTTTACCTGGTAACTCTTTTCCCTCTCTCTTGCTCTCCTTTCTAATTTCATAGACTTTACTTACACTCATGTTTAGTTATACACACACATATTGACATTAGAAGCTAAAGACTCTGTTTGAGAAAGAACATGCAAATTTGTACTTCTAAGACTGGTTAAGAATTTGTTTCCTAAGCCTTGCCACTGTGGCTACTGTGGCTTGCACATGTAAGAGTTAAACCCCAAAGGGACTCTTCAGCTCTCCACATGCACTAAGCTAAACAAAGTACTAAAATAGTAAAAATAATGTATTAATGTGGGTCTTTCTGAAATCCTCTCTGGCTCCATATGAGACCAACTTGAAATAAGAAGTGAAGAAATAATATGAGCTGGGAACATGTGTTATGTTAAATATGGCTTGTTTGCCATGGGCTAGAAGCTTAGTTTCAGTGTGATAGGCTCTAGGTACTGGGACCTTTAAGAGGTAGAGCCTATTGGAACTTATCTAGGCCATTGGAGGTAATTCTTTTATTGGGTATTAATGTCCATCTCCCAGAACATGATTGACTTACTGAGAAAGAAGTTTGCTATAAAGCAAGTTCTCTTTCTCAGTTTGCCCTTTAGTTATACATCATGTTATCTCTTCTGTGCATGCCATTTGTTCATCACAGTGTCATTCATTCCATGACACTACCTGCTCTTTTGTGATACAGCCAGAGAATGTGGAGTCTTTATAGACCCTTCTTTATAATCACCCTTTGTTATGTATTGCATTATTAGCAACAGAATTCTGGCTGGGAATGTGATTACATTCAAGTGTTGGAACTATTGATTTAATGAACAGAAATTGCCACAAACTTGTTTTAATGTGCCCCAGCTACTACTCACTGATGATGCATTAACAATTAGCACTCAATATTCTTGCCAAAAAACTAACATCCACTCATTTTGCTGCCTGTTAGAAAGTGTCTCAAGGTATGGATGGTTAATAGGATAACCAACATATTCTGTTTTCTATCTCTTCTTTGTAATCAGAAACACCATTTCTTTTTTATAATGAAATTACTTCTATGACATGTTCCTGCTTTGCCATTCTGCCTCACGAAGGCACGAAGAAAATAGCACCAACTGAATATGTCCAAAATCTCTGGAAGTGTCACTCAATGTATATCTATCCCTCTTCAAAGTTGATTTTTCCAGCTATTACATCACAGTGAGAGAACACATGACTAGCACAACAGTCAATTTTTTATTTTGAAGCTTTTAACAACATGCTTTCGAGTGTTTTAGAGTTTATTTAATTTTAAAAATAATTTCATTTCTATTTTGAGATTACATCAGTTTCCTCTCCATATCCTTCCTTCAAGTTCTCCTATATATTCCTCCTTGCTCTTTAAATCCATGATCTTTTTTATTTATTTATGTTACATGCATGAATGTATATGTATATGCATATATTCACAAATACATGAATACAATCGCTCAGTGTGTGTGATCTGACATGCATGTATGTTTAGAGGGCTATGTGTTTAGTGTAGGACGTACAATTGGCATGGTTTCTGACATTATATTTAGTGCGCCCCTCCTTTCTAGTTTGATACTGGTTGTAATCTCTACCCTCTTCTCTGCATTGCTTCAAGACTTGTCTTATTTAAGACTTGTCTTCTAAAATAAATCTTGGTAGTATTAATTTTGTCTAGTACAAAATCAATATTTAATTGTTAATTATTCTTCTATCCTAACTATTTTTATATCATATATTTTTGAGACTGTTTCATTTTACCTCTTCTAATCTTTTATGATACATTGTCTTTCATTAAGTTTTAGCATCTGTTTTTACAGTAAAATTATTTTGGGTTATATTTTTTTCTTAAAAGCAGTGCGTTGCCACATTCTACACATGGAAGTGCCTTTAAATATATCTTATACCTGTATAGTTCTAAATATGCATATTTTAATTTGTTTTGGGCCATGGGATATTTAGATGTAGAATTCTTCATTTCACACATAAATGATTTTCTACATGCAATCTGTTGTGTTTTTATTTTGTTTCTATGTAGCTTAATGATAAATATTGTGTATTTCGATTCTATGTGCTGCACTAGTTCACAGGCATATTGTGAATATACCTTTGTCTTCAGGATGAGTTAACACTTACGTTAGATGAGGCACCCTACAGGGACACCCAGATGGTAACTGTGCTAACAATATGTATCCATCTTATGCTGAAGCAGAGCTGAAGGCCTTACAACTAAAAATGCTGTATTTGCAAGGATAGCTGTGCAGCACCAGCTACATCAACAGCATTCCATGGGATGTGCAAACCTGATTCAGCCATAAATGTAAGCTAGATATTCTGATTTGCCAAAAACTTATCTTAATCAATAATAAATTACAAATAATTTCAAAAATCCCAAGTAATTATAGTCACTCCTCCATTCTGATTTCCATGTAATTAAAGTGAAAACAAAATTCAAGAGAAAATCTGGAATTAAAAAAGGAAGTTAACTAATATCTAAAGAAAAGAGTAAAATTTGGTTAATATTAGTGAATCAGCATTGGCTGAATAGTACCTTACTAGTATAGGATGTACAAAACAGAACTTCTTATGTATTCACAGCTCACTATATGGATGCATGTAGGGAATACAACATGTACAAGTTGTAGAGGATAGAAAGCAAAGGAATCTTCCTCATAATTATAGCTAGTGATTTGTTTATTAAAAGTACACTTTAAAATTTTCAAGAGTTTCAGGTTTGTGTGAGAATTATGAAAATAATGCAGATACTAACATGGTGAAGATGTAAAGACCTGAATCATGAATCTGTGATGAGGACTATGTATAGTAAACTGTGTGATTAACATCTAAAACTCAGAAGGCCTTTGACAGTGGAGGAAAGTTCTCATCCCCACTCACTTTTTGCAAATAACTCCCTTCTCTACATAGCCTTGAAGTTAAATGGGCCACAGTGGAAAGCTAAGTTTATCTCTGGGTAGTGGGTTTTAGTATCCTGATAGCTGTAGGATTATTTAAAAAAGCCAATTGCATACTCTTGTAGGCACCAGTAGGCATCTCGTCCTTTGGGACCAACATAATGCCTCACAAGCGGCTTAAAATCATAAGGGAAGTATTGTTCACACAATTACTGAAATTGTCCTTCCATTTAGATCTAAAGTTTCCATCTGTATCTTATATTTTAACATTTTAAATTTCCAGTTAGAGCATAATTACAAATCAGTGTTATTGAAGCAAAACATTTAAAAATATTTTTAAAAGGACATTTTATTTAGTTCTTTCAGATAATACTACACGTTTCAAAATATTCACCATGCTTCTTCCAACTTTCCTCAGATACAGCCTTGCTTTCCCTACTCATCCAACTTTTTGTCTTTTTCTTCTCATCAAGGCCAGTTTAATATTAGAATATTGGTGTGTGTGTGTGTGTGTGTGTGTGTGTGTGTGTGTGTGTGAGACAGACAGAGAGAGAGAGAGAGAGAGAGAGAGAGAGAGAACATGTAAAGGTCAGATGACAACTTTGTGGAGTCAGTTCTCTCCTACTTTTATGTGAGTTTTGAGAATTGAACTCAAATCACCAGACTTGCATTGCTAGTATCATAACCTGCTGAGCTGTTTGCTAGCCCATAAGTCTGCATGTTTAAGTGCCAAGAGAATTTCTTTTCTTGTTTTCTACTTTACCATGAAGTATACTTGTAAATAATTTGGTATTCTTAACTGATGAAATTTCAAAACTCTTTTAAATTTATTTGAACATTTGTTTTTAAAAATACATTTCATTTCATTTAAAGTTAAATTTTTTTTAATTTAGAAATAAAAAACATCCAATAAATCTATGATTAACACACTTACATATGAATATCTAAAATAATTACTATGTAGGACTACATATGAAAGTTAATCAATTTTAGGGAGTATATCATTTTAACTTCTAATTATCTACTAAGAATTACTTTGCATTTTCTAAAGGAAAATTAATGTACTTCATGCATATCATCTTAATTGAATTTTTAAACAGGTCAAGATTTATATTTTATAAAGTTCTTAACAATATTTGATAAAATTGTTGATTGACAATGAAGAATGTATAAGCTTTCAAAGATAATGGGTATTTAATCACTTTAAGGTTTCTATTCATTAAACTAATATGATCTGTTTAATAAATAAAGTCCCCTAGTCTCACAAGTTTAATTCATGCACATTTGATTCTAAGCAGATTTCTTGTTCTGTAGATGGCTACTTTCGTAGTAGCCATTAGAGCCATATTTCTTTCATATGTTGAGTATTCTTGCATCCAGGACAACTGCTTATAGCCAGAGAGAAATAAAAATGTATTTTAAAAGACATATTGCTTCACATTTGTTCAGAGGTGCTACATGGAACTTCCATGACCGTCCAATAGTCAAATGTGGCCAGGTGAACCTTCCAGATTCAAAGTAATGAGGAAATGTAAAAGACCAGGTATATAACTGTCAGCTGAGCTCTCCTACAATAAAAATGTGCAGCAGCAACATGCAGCCAGTAGAAGTTCAGTCCTATTCAGAAATTAAGTGGATTTGTGGAGTGTGTAGAAAACATTTGTTTGTTTATGTTCTGCCACAATATAGATAAGAAACATCAGTAATATCAAGTAGCTTTTCATAAATTTCTGGTTGTTAACAGAAAATAAAATGATGTGCATTTTGAAACTAAAATATTCATACATTTGCTAGTGAGGATGCTCATATTTTATATCACATGTTATGTGCTACATCAATACTAGGCAGCAGCTGATAGGGTAAACAAGGATGTTTTTACCATACTAAATTCATCTGTGGGAGACTAAGACACTTGAAAGTCTAGGCAAATTTATCAGAGATATGACTCAGCAAATGTCTTGTGATTGGTATTTCTTCTCAAATATTCAAAGGAAATATTTATATGAGTTTTTATAAAGGGCAATAAATAGAATTATTGAGTTTGCAGTGAAAATTAAAGAATTCCCTATTTTTACAATTGCCATGGATTCTTGATACTAGAATTTGTGAAAGTGATTGGAAAGCAAGACCAAATACACACTGACAATGACATCATCATTAATAGAATCCTACTCAGTGTAATTGAGTCACCTCTTGACAATATGTTTTATTGTCGTCAGCTGAAAGTTAACACTCAAGCAGAGGTAATAATACAATTTTATAGCTCCCAGAATCAAATATAATTAAATGATATCATGCCATTATATTAAACAAAATTGAGTAAAAACATGGCCTTATTCAAGAAACAACAATTCAGGCATGCCAAAGTCTTTCCTGAAGGAACTGAACCAAGCTATATCAAAAGTTATGCCAAATCAAGATCACAAAAAAATCAAGAGTCAGTTCTCTTAATAAAGTGTGTGTTATCCTTTTATCCTGTTTTCTTTCTTTTCTAAATAGCAGCTTTGATAACATATCATATGTATGTAGGGGATCCAACACCTCTTCCTAGACACAATCTGAAAATAAATCCAAGAAGTTTCTGAGACAGGCATGCAAATTTTGCAGGCATGCAAAGTTTGCGTTGTTCAATATCCTTTCAACTGAAGTACATAAAAATATGCTTACAAAAACGGAGGCTGTGTACACAAATAGAGGACTGACCATTTTAATTAAGGTGAATTCTTGCTTTATGGAAGAAAACCATATTACTTCAAACAATATCATCATCATTGACCAGTTTTCTTATCAATGATAAACAAGTTACATATATTTATATGAACCAAATATGGCTAAGAAATATTATCAATCCAAAGTTCCAAAGTTATGTCATTTATGTTTGTCAGAAAGTCAGAGTTCTCACCATCTCTGAAGACTATTAAAAATGGTATTTCATGAAGATGGCTATTGGTGATTTCACTGAAACACCGTGCTGACAACAATTTCTCACTTTTTGATATTTGACAGTTGGTTAAAAAGACTCAGAATTTGTCTGTTTCCTTGCAAAAGTATAAAAACTAAACCATCTTAATTACACATATCAAGCTGATCACATGAAACTTGGAGTCTACTGATGCAAACTTGAAGGATTTAGGGGAGCATGTCTTAACTCTCTGTGGAGTATATTACATTGTGAACTTATAATAAATGAAACAGATATATTGAAAATATTAATTTCATCTTTTTCTTCGAACAAAATATACTTCTTTGGTTGACAATTATAGTACAGAAAATGTATAACAAAGAATTTGGACAAAGTTTCTCTGTCAATAGAAAGAATAAATAAAAGGTAAAAGGTAATAATGTCCACATATATTTCTTGCTGTTCTCATATTACTATTTCCAGGGCCTTATGATTTTTTTCTTTTACATATTTCTAGAAAAGTTATCAGACTTTAATTTAAGAAAATTACTGCATTAAACTATACACACACACACACACACACACACACACACACACACACACACCACACACACAAACACACACACACAACCTATGTAAACTTGGAAGAACCTCACGTTTCAGACTTTTGATCTTCGTACAGCCCAGCTCTCTTTACCAAACACTTTATATTTCAATTTAAAAGTCTCCTAACATGTAGATTACTAAATATTCATCTTCACATTGTTAGATGTTCACATTGACCACATGTTAGAGGTCAATTTTTAGACACATTGGGCCGTAGCTTTTTTATTTCTTCAGCAAGCAAATAGGCTTCTTGTTTTGTTTTATTTTTAGTTTTTTTTTTCCCTATCCTCCACATATAGTCTGGATATTATTCACTCTGAGACTATTGTTGGTTAAAGCTCATTTATATTTGCACTGAAAAGCAAAAATTACAGCAGGAATCTAAGAGGTCAGTCTATGAAGGATTACCTAAGACAAAGTTTAGCATATAGAAGTCAGAGGTCAGGTAACTTCCCTGCTGAACTCTCTGTCAAAATGTGCTTACTGTCACCATAAGGATGTGCTGTAAAAGAGCACATTAAAAGTAGGGTAGAGTTGGCTGCCTAGGACAGGCTCAGAATCACCTGCTGTGTGTTCAAAGTAAACCAACTGGCCCATGCAATGCTGCAATTTAACTGTAAGACCAGGTCATAGTGTGCATGGAGTTTGTACATCTCTTTGTCTTAGCAAAATGCCTTTCTGTTAAAAATCTTGGTGCCCCTGCTCGCTGTATGTCATATTTATTTTCATGAGAATTCCTGTGAGGAACACACATTATAAAGCTCATAATTCATGTTTTATGAATAAGGGAGGCATCAAAACAAAGGAGCGCTGTTTGATCAATCTCAAAATGAAAATGAATCTCACAAGAATAGCCAGCCATGTTAAATGCTGTTTTCTTAGGTTTTTAACTAAATTTCAAAGGAAATAAATGCTTTAAAATGTTTGATTGCATTTACATGTATCCATTTTTGCATGTATCTTCAGAAAAAATCTAAGTGATATTATTAGTGTAGCTCACATCTATGTTATAGATATTTATAGGTATAGAAATACATTATTTAAATTATTTCTAGAGAGGAAATTTTAAGTATTTTGGAAAATTTTAAACTTGGGTATTAGCACATTAGTACATAATTAAAGCGTATACATTTATATTCAATTAAATAAGCTATATTAAAATAAGGACAAATCCATAAGACTTATTTTTCTAGCTGTGTAAATTCATTGTACTATTCCCTGTGGTCTTGAGACTAAGGAGTTCTCCACAGAACTTCCTTCTCACCCACCCCTCTTTTAGTAAAGCTACCTTTGTGGATTACATCTGCCACAGTGGGAGGTGGGAGTACCATTTCCAGTAGTACCATCAGCTAATTTAAATCAAGACTAATTGTTTCTTTCATTTACTACTCCAAGGCTTGGTAAACCACTAAAACTTCTATAAGGCAAAGGACATTGTCATTAGAACAAAACGGCACCTTAGAGATTGGAAAAAAATTTTTGCCATCCCCACATCCAACAGAGGGCTAATATCCAAAATTTATAAGGAACTCAATATGTTAAACACCAAAAAGCCAAATAATCCAATCAAAAAATTAGGAAGGCGCTCAACTGAGAATTCACAAAAGATGAATCTCTAATGGCTGAGAGACAATTGAAGAAATGCTCAACATCTTTAATCATCAGAGAAATACAACTCAAGATGACTCTGAGATTCCATTTCACACATTTCAGAATGACTAAGATCAGAAACTCAAATGACAGCACATGCTGGCAAGGTTGTGGCGAAAGGGGAACACTTCTCCATTGCTGGTGGGAGTGCAAACTTGTACAACCACTGTGGAAATTAGTCTGGCAATATCTTAGAAAACTTGGAATAGCACTACCTTAAGACCCATCCATACCACTTCTGAGTATACATCCAGGAGATTCCTCACCAAACCACAAGGACAATTCCTCAACTATGTTCATAGCAGCTTTATTTGTAATAGCTAGAAACTGGAAACAACCCAGATGTCCCCAACCGACAAATGGATAAAAAGCCTTGGTGCATTTACACAATGAAATACTATTCAGCTATCAGAAACAAGGAAATCATGCAATTTGCTGCAAAATGGATGAAGCTAGAAAAGCTCCTCCTGAGTGAGCTAACCCAGACTCAGAAAGATGCACATGACATCTATTCACTTATAACTAACTGGATTTTAGCTATATAGTACAGGATAACTATCCTACAACCAACAGACCGAAAGGAACAGGAACATGGACTTTGTTTCCTGTTAGTAGGACACTTTGCCCTAATGGTGCTGCCATGTAGGCCTCCAGTGCAAAAGGCCAGTTAGCCCTCATATGGCTGCTGAACTGAGGGGGCTGATATATAGGGGCACCCCACAGTAGAGGAGTAGGATAGGTGGGAGAAAGGGGAGAGGTTCGGAGGGTAGGACCTGTAGGGGTGGAGGAAGGGGACCGTAATGATAATGTAACTTGAAGTAATAAATAAACATAAAAAATGAAAATAATCTCTTGATAATGAAGACCCAAACATTTGTTGAACTTTGCAGCACTGAACATTTGATAAACTTTACAGTTAAGTTAATAACATTCCTTAAGATAATTTAAGACCATGTATTTATCCTGTTGTCCTCCTGTGTACTCAGCATGTTTATTTTTCATCTGCCTATAAGAGAACAATGCGATCTTATCAAGTCTTGTCACTTCAATGTAGTCAGTTTTTAAAGCCTCAGCTAAACATACAGCTTTAATCTTAAACTATATACTATGTTATGTCCACTGCCCTTTAAGAAAATGTTTATAAATCTCTGTTTTAGTTTAAGAAAGACATGAAAGAATGTTAGTAATGAAGTTATATTTAAATTTTTTGTTGTTTCTTTGACCATTGCATTATGAGCAATGGAAAGGTTCAGAAATTTTTGCAGAATAACTCTCCTGTCTGCCAAATGTGGTCTTTACTGTCCTGACTTATCAAGTGACATTATTACATTAAATTACTTTAACTAAACATGTACACGAGCAGACCCATTAACTTTCCATCATTGAAGGACTCAAAAGGTCCAGTCTTCCTCTAGGATTTTAAGATATTTAATAATTTCTAAGAGAAGGGTAGAAGCATTTTTAAGCCAGTCATATAGCTACCCATAAATTATCCATGGCCTACAAGTATCTCTATTTCAGTTCATTGTTTCCTAAAGTTAAGCTTCAATGCAATAATTTGTTGTTCTGCCATTGTTGCCTTGACTGAGAAGCATATCCATTTTTATTCATGGCTCCTCAGCAAAAGTTTACACCACAGAATATATACTTACGTTATTTGAAAATCTATCACTCATATCTGAAAAGACAACTGTACATCATTGATATAAGGATGGGATGTGGCAGTTAAAGCAATATTATCCTGTAAATTGATTGCCACCAAGTAAAAAGACATTGGTAACATCCTCAGCATCAACAAAAAAGCTGGGAGACCCAGTTTATGACTATAACTTTTTTTTGAGAAAGGATATTCCGTCTGACTAGCCAGAAAGCAAGCCACGGGGATGTTCTTGTCTCTGGCTCCCTAGCGTTTCTCAAAAAATAAGTCTAGAGACTAATAAATAAACCTGACAAGCAAACTATTTCTCAGGTCATTGTTTTTTCTACACAAGATGATAATAAGGCCCAACTGCTGAAGATAATACCTACACAACTCATTGAACACAGAGAAGTCAAGCTGGTGCCTATCCAGAGCCTTCACCCATACTGTCTAGTGTTAATGGTATTTGAAGGTATTCCACACACTACCAAAGTGTAAATGTAAGCATCAATCCACCCACAAACTCTTTTAATTACAGTGATGAAATGCCAAAAAAACTAAGTACTATGCCGACAGTAGCACCATGGTTGTGGGAGTAACTAATCCGCATCTGATTGGCAGTTTTTCTTTCTACATGGGGATGAAAGCTACAGAATTGGGAGATGAAGAATTTGGAAAATGCTGAGATGTTGGGTGCATTTGATAAGTCACACTGAACAGTACCCTGCCTTAAGAATATATGTCAGCATAGTAATTTTGGAGAATCTGTGTTCAAATCTCTTAAATTAGTCTAATGAACCCACACCTGCCACATGAAACTTTCACTTCCGATAATAATTCAAGAATAGGATTTATACTACTTTGTTAAGATTATGTTGGAACATGTAGAATCAGAGTATAGTTCTGTAAGATTTTCAGTCATGTAAGATACAGGTATCACATGAAGGAGTCCCACAGATTAAGTCAAAGGAAAAGAAAGTTTACCCCAAAATTGAAGGAACACTATGAATCACTTTTGTAAACAGCTAACCTGAACTATGAATTTCAGACAGAAATTACACAGTAATGTTTCCCAAAAAAGTTAGACAGACAAGTCTGAATGTGCATATTAGATATGTCAATGGTATATCTAGAGGATGACATGAGATTTTTATGCCTATCTGATGACTGATGAGGTGACTGTTATAGCCCATAAGTCATACTGGAGAACTAAAAGACCTAGCTCTCAGACCTAATTATAATTAACAGTATAATTAAACCATATTTTGTGGAGGTGGAACTCAGGTATCTGTAGATTTTAAAGCTTCCAAGAGCATGGAAAGTTCAGCAAGATGGAAAAATCTGCCTTAAAGTTAGCACAAGGGAGTTCCCTTGAAAGCAAATTATAGTCACCTGGAGCTTTGAGAATGTACAAATGTTTGATGCTGTCCTCAAACTATTTTAATCAGAATGCTTAACATGACTCCTGCATATGGGAAATATCCAAGGACTCTAAAATTTTAACAGAAAATTAACATGACTCCACTTTTGAAATGAAATATATATATGACAATGGTAAAATTAGCCCAGGTAAGTTCAGCAAATTACTAGCATTCTAAGACTATTACGTTAATAACTAATTTTTGAAAGTTATATTTCTCTGAAAATTTAAACTCCACACACATTAATTTTTAAGTGCAAGTGCCTGTATACAAAAAGCTTATTAATCACAAGTTGACATTTCAGATATCATCATTTTATTTTTATGCAAAACACCTTAATTTGATTAGAAATGTCTAATGCTGAGAACATATGATATTCTTAATGCTATATTCTTAAAAGGCCTAAAATAGAAATTCCTTAAAATCAATTCAGCTGAGTGTTTTATTTCTTCAGCTCTTATTACATACTTACTCATTGTCACAAAAGTCAAGGCATGTGAGTATCACTGTATGAGAATGCTCACAGAGGAAATTGATGCATAAATAATTAATACTTTGAAAGGTTAGATTTAATTTGAAAGTAGGTAATTTTCTCCTGCTAGGGTTACAGACACAGAAGGTGAATAGACTGATAGATCTGCTTGTAGAAAGGACAATATAATGCTAATGGGCAACTTTTTATCGTTTAGATCGATTCAACAATATAATTTATTTCTGATAATTAGCTAGGAGAAGGCAGAAGGAATGATGATGAATTTTCATTTTTCACAGTGCTAAATGTGCAAATTTACTTTTTATTTATTTACTTTTTATCTAACTTTACATTTTCACCTACTGCATGATTATAGTGTGTATGTTTTTATGGTTATCATGTGGTGTTTGAGATGTATTAACCATAAGATAACTAAATCCATCTCTTTAAGCAATATTTCTTTATGTTGACAACTTTAAAACAATTGTGTCACAGTTTATGAAATATTTAGTACATGGATGCTGTCAATACTGACCTGACTGGTCAGTACCATGAAAGTTCCTATATAGCTACCACTCAATACATGTTGATTCATGTTTTCCCATCTAGTCCTTTTCCCTAGGTCTCCCTGGCTCTGGGAATCAACATTTTGCTCTCAACTCTAGTGCTCCAGTGAAATCAACCTTTTTTTCTTTTTTTTTAAAGACAGGGTTTCTCTGTGTATCTCTGGCTGTCCTGGACTCGAGACTAGCCTTGAACTCATAGAGATCTATCTGCCTCTTCCTCCTGAGTGCTGGGATTAAAGATGTGTGGCACCATGTCTTGGGAAATCAACTTTTTATTATCATGTGTGTGAGAGGCATTTCTCTTTCTGTGTCTGGCTTATTTCATGTAATATAATTATTTCCTCTTCTATATGTGTGATCACGAATGACATGATTTTTTTTATTTGCATTATTATGCCACATTTTCTTTCTTGTTCATTAACTGAAAAATATGAAATTTGTTTTAACTTTGGAGGTACAGATGTCTTTGTAAATAAAATGTGGTGATTTTATTTATTTGGATTACATGCAGAATTGGAAATAGGGATGTCATATGGCACTCCTACTTTTACATTTTTGAGGAACTGGAACATGTTCCCTAAAAGCTTTCCTGTTAATTTACATTTCCACTGACAGTGCGAATACATCTGTTAATGGAATGGAGAGATGGCTTGATGGAGAAGAGCACTAATGTTTCCAGCAGAGAACCTAGGTTAAGTTTCTAGCATCCACATGATGCTCACAGCCATTTGTAATTCTGATGCCTAGCGACTGAATGTTTTTTTTTTCTTTTTGCGTTCCAAAGCACACACATGGTCCACATATGTGTATGCATGCATACCACTCATATGCATAAAATACAACTAAGTAACTTTTGAAATATGATGACTATGCTTATTATAGCATTAGATTGTGTACTATAATGTTTTGTAATAATTTATACATTTTAAAATACCTTTTTAAAGGTGTGAAGGAGAATGTGTGCCATAACTTGTGTGTGGAGGTCTGTCAGTTTTCTCATTATATCATTTGATGTCTAGACCTCAAACTCAGATACTTAGGCTTTGCAACAAGTACTCTTACACATGGAACCATCTTGCCAATCCCTGTTCTAGAAAAATTGTTCATGTAAATACTGATGCATACAGAAATATCATTACATTGAGCATATATTAAGAGCCCCATAAATTTGCATTGAATCTTTCCGGATGAAGTTAATGCACTATTCTCATCATATTAACTTTTCCAACATAAGTTTATTCTAAAACAAAAAAAAATGATGTCAATTATTTTTTCCACTAGCCTTCTAAAAAAAAACTTTTCAATTAAAATTAATCAAACATTTACTAAGTTACTGATTGAAAACTGATCAATGAAAAGTTTCCCTATTTTATGTATAAGTTAAAAAAACAAACTAAAAACATCTACAAGAACAAAGAATCAAAGCCATTGTGTATCAAATAGAATTTTACATGGATTACTCTCAGTAGACAAATGTCATATTTAAAGTTCAGAACATTTTACATACTTGAGAGAGTGAGGAATTGAAGTACAGTAAATGGGCCACAAGGGTCTTTCCTAGTGACTACTTGGATTGCTGAAACAAATACATTTTTCGGGACTCCCATTTCCAATTTGCTAAGCTGTAATTCATAGTTCCTGTTACAAGTAAGACAAATGGCAGGGAGGTTGGCCCAGAAAAGTATCTGGCAATAAATCATCCAGCAAGAATGAACTTTGTCCATACAGAGGGTCCTTTGTAGGTAGAACCAATGATCTGTCCGTGAAGTAGGAGAACATTAAAAGGGGAAGTACATCATATCAGAGAGAACAGGATAGGCCTCAAAGGATAGAGAGACTCCATTTCAAACTCTGGAAATTTGAAGTTCATTAAGACGGAGAGCTTAATGTAAGAGTAAAAGAAATAAATCTTTTGGATGGGATGATTGGGAAGCATGAAGTGTAGGACAACATCTTTGGAGAAATCCCCTGAAAAAAGGAAGGTGTCTGACTTTTATATTATTTTAGGGGGTTATGGGGCAGACTAAACTCACAATGAACATGGAGGATTCAGACACTGGGTAGAACTGTAAAGTTGGAAATATGAAGTCACAGCACAGGACTGTCCCAAAGAGAGATCTTCAAGAAAGTGTCCTGATTGCTTCAGGTTGTGGGATCCAGCCTCTTAGTGACCATTGTCTTAAAGGTGAATTAAGGGAGGGTGGTTAGGGCATCATGTAACATTTCCTACTAAAACAAATCTATGTCTGTTTTCAATTATCTAGAGTTAATAGAACACCATCAATTTCTACAGTTTATTTTACTGCAATGAACTGTAAATGTAGTTCATCATTAAGACTCTTATTATATTTCCATATGAAATTATGAAAGGAGAATACCCCTGTTTCATTTCACTCATGTATGAACTATAGTGAGCATAGGTGTTTTGATGGCTTCCACTTTGTAATCTTCTCTAAGGTCATTCTGCAATGGCAATGATAGAATGCCAGAACACATAACCCAACTATTCATTAATAGTAGCTTGAAAGTTATGAAAATTGAATAATTACCTGAGAAAATGTTTTGGTAAGCCATGACCTGAGTCCCTTGTTGTCTCCATGGATACCAGCAAGGAAAAGGGAAAAAAACCCAACAAATTATGTAATGGCTAAGTAAATAATTGATAGAATTATTAACATAAAGGATAAACATGATAAAAACATATTGAAGTTGTTTTTCTAACCTTTACCTATAAATATTTGGTTCATAGTTACTTAATAGTTGATCTTCTCAATCATACACAAACTGAAATGGTAAATTAAGAAATAGTCACTATCTTGAGTTTATTGTAATGATCACTGGGGTGAATTATACTACCCTGCTTAAAATGAATGGCTATATCTGTTGGGGGAAGGTCTAATATCCTTGCTTCTGATAGGCTGATTTCAATGCTGAGATCTGGTTACTGCCCCTTCTGAGTACTTCTCTTGATTGGTTAATAAAAGTCGCTGATAGCCAATTAGCTGGGCAGAAAGAGTATAGGAAGGCAGGATTTCCTGAGAGTAGAACAGGAACCCTGAGCTTTACACAGAGGATTAGGTCATTCCAGCCAGGAGCAGAAAGAAGGAGGATACACACCATGGGTTAGGAAAAAAAAAACCTCATTCCACATAGCCCGGAACATTGGCATAGCATGGAGAATGGCATTCCAAGGGGGTGTATGTATATATGGGGGTTCTATTTGTGGAACAGAATTAAAAGCTAGCTTAGATGGGGAGAATTGCTCAATCCAGGCCAAAGCTTGTTAAAATCCATGTGATGTCTGTTTGCTCATTTATAATGGCTGGTTAAGGATTAATGATGCCCAGTCAATTAACAATAATATAAATACTGTTAAAAAATTAATTAATTATTTCTACATATATCAGTGACTATGTTTATGAAATAGGTTCTAGCAAAATCATTTTTATGCAAGATATCTTCCTTAGCATTCTCAGCATTTCCATTACACAGGTCTGCCAAATTTCCGTTCTCTCCATCTCCAAAATTTATGAGCTTTGACCCCTAGAATTTATCACTTAGAGGAGATGTTTTAAAAAAGCAAAAGACATCTAATATCAGAGCAGGGAATCATCGCATGACAGTCATGTCCCAGATATCCAGCTAAAGTTCTGTCTCGATTCCATTTATTTCTTTCACATATTTTAAGCCAAGAGAAGTGTTACCACGTGATAGTACTGATACTTCACAGGAATCTATGTAAAGGAAAGGAAGTTTATTAAATTTCTTGCTAATTTTGGTATTTTTGCTTTTAAATTTATCCCTGTATTTTACAACATTCCTAATGGTGCAAGCTGTTAATATAGTTCATCATATTGTGGTGTCCCCCAACTAAAAAATTACTTACATTGCTTCTTTATAACTGTAATTTTGCTAGTGTTATGAAATGTAATGTAAATATTGTTGAATTAGAGGTTCGCTAAATGGACCCAATGCACAGATTGAGAAGCATTGATTTAGTCAGTTAGAAAACATATTTAGGAAGCATTTAAAACATTTATCTTTAAAATTTATCATTTTTAGTGAATTCTGCAATTTGGTAACTTGTTTTATCATACTCTGATGAGAAACCATGTGCAAAAAGGTCTATAATTACATAAAATAATGAGTAGTTTTGTGATTCATTTGGACTAAAGATGGTGTAGAGGAGGTTCTTTTCTTAAATAACTTATTTTTTTTATTTTATGTGCACTGCTGTTTTGCATGTATGTCTGTGTGTGAGGGTGTCAGATCCCCTGGAACTAGACTTGCAGACAACTGTAAGCCACCATGTGGATGCTGGGAAATGAACCCAGGTCCTCTGGAAGAGCAGTGAGTGCTCTTAACTGCCAAGTCAACTCCCAGCCCCATGCAGGAGGATCTGAACATTGACTGTGGAACTCGATATATCCCAGCTGTGGAATGCTCACTTAACATGTGCAGATCCCTGGTTTTTTATAGAATGGTTCATTAGGAGAAGAAAACAACACTGAGAATGCTTGTTTTGACACAATTTTAAATTAGATTATTAAGATATTTTAATATTTAGCACAGATATTATTAAGGAGAAAATTGGTTATTAATTACCTCTAAATTTATTGATTCTGTGGGTCAATGTTTATAAATTTTGGAAATGGATTGACAGGAAAAATTTCAATCTATATAATGGAATTGTCACCACAAAGGAAATAATACCTGTGCAATTATTGATTCTGTTTTTTTTCCACATTAGTGCTCATGGTTCTTCCTACATCTAGCCAAGTAATATAATCCAACTTTGCTTTCTCTTTTTCTCACAGGATTTATGATTATACAAAATCATTTCCTCATTGTACTCCAAGCATACCATTCAAAACTCATATTATATGTAGTTAAAATATATTAAGAAATTCACTTAGCTTAAACACTTCCTGTACAAAGTATGTTTAGTATAGCATTTTGTAAATGGTAAAGATTATGAGTGTTATTATTCTAATTTTATTCTCAAAAATTTTATAAGTTTAAAAAATATCCTGAAAATATTTATCAGTTAAAATTTGAGTCTGGTCACCATTTTTCATTAGAGAGTTATTTTCTAAATAAATAATTCATCATGAGAAGAAAACATATTGCAATAAATATTTTAATATTATAAATGACTTCTTAAAATTCTTTAAATATTTTAGCAAGAAATGATTAATAAGAAAAATAAGTTATTTTGAGGATCTATTCAAGAATGGACTAGTACATCAAATCATTGAGTATCTGGACCCCAAGTGTGAAGCCCCACAAAAATTAGTTTAGTGGCCTGAGCTTTATATACATTTAAGACACACTAAATTGACTCAGCAGATTGTATTGTATATTAGTGCATATATGAATATATAAATAAATACAAATATGTTCATGTATAAATATATGTGTTACATACACATAATAAGTATTATATATGAATATATACACATATTATATATGTATATATAATTAAAAGAAATATATGTAACAATTAAAAACACAAAAAAAGATTCCTGCATTTTGTGAGGAAGTGGGGGAAAATGGAAAGTGTTGTAGTGTGGAAAGAGAAAGAGGGAGTGATGTTATTACATTTTAATTTAAAAATTACTTATAAAACAACTTTTCAATATTTCACTTGAGACATTTGAATTAGCCATACCACTTCTGGGTATACATCCAAATGATACCTCAACAAATCACAAGGAAGCTTCCTCATCTATGTTCATAGCAGTTTTATTTGTAATAGCTAGAAACTGGAAACAACCCAGATGTCCCTCAACTGAGGAATGGATTAGAAAAAAAACTTTGGTACACCTACACAATGGAATACTACTCAGCTAGCAGAAACAACGAAATCATGCAATTTGCAGCCAAATGGATGGAACTAGAGAAGCTCATCCTGAGTGAGCTAACCCAGACTCAGAAGGATGCACATGGCATCTATTCACCTATAATTGGATTTTAGCCATATAGTACAGGATAACATACTACAACCAATGCACCAAAGGGAACATGAATATAGACTTTGTTTCCTGTCAATGAGACACTTTGCCCTAGTGGTGCTGCCTTGTAGGTCCCCAGTGTATGAGGAGTCTCTTGGCCCTCATATGACTGCTGAACTGGGGCAAGGGACTGTTATGTAGGGACACTCCACTCCAGAGGAATGGGATGGAAGGGATAGGGGGTAGAGGGTGGGAATGTGGGACTGGGAGGGGTGGAAAGAGGACACCGTAATGGATGTGTAACCTGAAGAAATAAATAAATATTAATAAAATAAAATAAAATGTATTTACCTTGTGTGGATATGGCTATTTCTGGAAAAAAAGGAGACATTTGAATTAAATCTTACATCATTAAACAAAATCATTACTATTACCATTTTTAATAAAGTTGGTAAAATGGCTAGCCTATTCACAGTAAAGTGTTTTATATAATATACATATAAGTTATAAATGTTTTATGAAATTTCACATTTCCTTTGGCACTCATAGAATGTTTTGGAAAAGTTCAAAATTTAATATCAATTTTATAACTCATATTTAGACTGGACATTTAAAGCACTGTTCTTATTTTAGTTGTTCGTAATGTTTTTTTAAATATAGATGATACTTTGGAAACATAACATTTATAATTCTTCACATAGATAACAGCTAAATCATGGCAATTTACAAGATGATGGAGAAATAGGAAATTAAGAAGAGGAAGTCAGTAA
>CAJQZJ010031994.1:274924-301458 GCA_907164525.1 Lophiomys imhausi | reverse complement strand
ACTGTCCAGGCAGTCACTGGTATGTCATTTCTTAGTTTTGGAAGCTGAAGGCCCTGCACTTCCTATATAATCAGATATATTTATCCCTCTCAGGTCTCTGAGGTGGTTGAAGAATAGATAGCTAGAGTCTCATAGTTAAATTTTGAGTTGTTTAGGAATCAAGAGGGTGTTCTGGATCTAAGAAGATATTTTTAAAATTATGAGGCAAGTTAGTATGAAAGCTGAGTTAGATATAGAACTTTAAACTCATGGAGATGGTTAGATAGTAGAATGTTAAAGTCAGGTGCCAAATACATATGGACTGGACATTGGGAATATATGCTAAGCCATATAACTCTTATAATTGTGGCCTATTTATTTCTGTTGTTTTGTATTGTATTTATAGTTATAAGAAAAAGAACCATTTTTTGGACTGAAAGGGAGAACTGTTGGGGGGAAAAAAGAAATACCTTAAACTAAAAAAAAAAAGAAGAAGGGAAGAGGATGGGGAGGTTGAGGGGGAGGAGGGTGGAAGGGTGGGACTGGAGGGGGGAGTAGGGAGGGGATTGTGATTGAGATGTAACTTGAAGAAATAAAAAATAAATTATTTAAAAAAAAGGGAAGAGGATGGGGGGTTGAGGGTGGGAGGGTGGGAGGGTGGGACTGGAGGGGGAGTAGGGAGGGGATTGCCATTGAGATGTAACTTGAAGAAATAAAAAATAAAGAAAAAAAATAAAAAAAAAGAAGAGATGTGGGCAAGACTCTAGGTAATTTTCTTAATGATTCATTTGTTAGAGTCCAGCCCATTGTATGTGGTACAATTCTGGGCTAGTGGTCCTGGGTTATATAATAAATCAGGCTGAGCAAGTCATAAATGCAAGCCCATTATGAGTACTCTTCCAAGTCCTCTCATCAGCATCTCCCTCCAGGTTTCTACCCCATTTTAATTTCTGCCCTGACTGCCTTCCATGGTATGGCCTAAGGAAAATAAGTCTTTTCTTTCCCAAGGTTCATTTTGGTCATGGTGTTTCAATACAGCAATAGTAAACCCAACTAAGACAAAAATCTCATGAGATCTTCCTCTTTTAACTTAATGTGTCTACTAATATATTATCATTGTTCAGGTCTTGGTTAGGTAGCCATATTTTTGACCTATCATGGGTAAAGTAACCCCATCATTTCTACAAGTCCCATGAAGTTTAAGGACTATTAACAATCACTAGAATGGCAAAAACATCCCTAAACATGCAGTGGCAGTAAAATCTTGGTGGTAAACAACAGCTGTCTGTCTAATTTGACTTAAATTCCTCTCAAGGTAAGAGAAATTCATGGTACTGGTACTAGAAACCTAGCCAACTACCCAGGACCATCGATATCATGGCTTTTAGAAGAAAGGCTACTTCCTTCCTTTACCAGGCCATCATAATTCCTAACTGTATTCTAAACCTTATTATATTATACCCACAGGTAACTGTAATTCTCATCCCACATCAAAGGCTGAGGTTTGAGGGAGAAAAAGCAACAAGGAAAATATAAAAAATTAAAAGGATAAATTATCACAATTTAATCTAAGACATAAGTTCCTACTAAGTTAAGTACTGGCCATTAAATTTTACAATAAAGATAATTTCATTGAACTTTTATATATGAGGCAAACATTTTAAAGTGGGCAAGTACTCTGGATTATGCTGCCTTTCGTGGGGTAGTAAAGAATAAATGTGACAGTAACTACAAGGGGTGCTAGGTGTCTAGAAAGCCATTGTTTGTTTGTTTTAGGTATGAAACAGAATATATTCTAACAATGTGAGACAAATATATCAAGGGATCAAATAATGGAGTTATGCATATATAGGCTAAAGTAATTCTGCTCCTCTAAATCTAGAGAAAAAAGAAAAGTTTTCAGTTCTTATGAAAACCAGAGTAGTGGAGTTGAGAAGACATAAAGGTGTGAGCTGTGGGTGAAGGAAATTGAATGATGGAAAAAGAAGCATGCAAGCAAACATAAAAACAAAACCATGGTTCTTACTTGGGGAATTGTTTTCTAAACCAGAAGAAAGCAGCAGTGTTGAAAGTCAGACAGGCTTGGCAGATAATTTAAGAAGAGTGGTGAAGATGTAGGTATGACCAGAAAGGGGTGGAACTTGGGATTTGAGAAAATGTTGGGTCTTGGGAATTCAGTTTAGGTTATTGTTTTGAAGCTAACATAGAAATCATATAAACAGCATATGTATCAAGAATGTTTCTTTTTTTTGGTTTTTTGAGAATGTAAAAATTAAGATATAGGTGTCATATTCCATTCTTTAATGTAAGACCGTAGACTATGATTAAAAACAAAAATAAGTTTTCACATTGTTAGAATCTAGGATGTCAAAGGTAAAGTATCTGGCAGTTATGCAGCTGTATTGCTTTTGGATAGGATCCTTCTTTTGTTTTAATTTTTTTATTTATTCACTTTACATCCTGATTGCTGACCCCTCTCTCCTCTCCTCCCAGTCCAACCTTAAATCTCTCTTCTCTGCAGAGAAGAAGAGGTCCCTACATAGGTGCCAACCTGCCCTGACACATCAAACCACAGCAAGACTAAGTGGACCTTCTAGTACTGAGGTCAGACAAGGCAGCCCATCTAGGGGAAAGGGATCGATCCAAAGGCAAGCAACAGAGTCTGAGACAGCTCCAGCTTCAACTGTTATGGGAGCCACATAAAGACCATGGTGCAGATCTACTACATATGGGTAAGAGGGCCTATGTCCAGCCCATGTGTGTTTTTTGGATGGTTGTTCAGTCTCTGTAAGCCCCATGGTCCAAGGTTAATTTATTCTGTAGGTCTTTTTGTGGTATCCTTGACCCCTCCAGCTCCCTTAATCTTCCCCCCACTTTTCTGCAATACTCTCCAATCTCTGCCTTCCTTGACCACACCAAACCATACCAAGCCAAACCAACCTAACAAACAAAAGAACAAACAAAAACGTCTATTCTGTCTTTTATCATGGGGAAAGAACTCAAGAGCTCCCTATGGTCCCATTGTTAAGAGCACAAATGATACTCCACAGGGTACACTCCTTGGTTAATTATTTTCTATGCCACATCTCCAAACAGTGTCTTATTCAGGAGTGGGTTTAAATATAAGGAGTTTTTTTAGGGATGGAACTTGGGCTGAAAAGAAGCACAGTCTAAGGTGGTAGTTATCTAAGTTATCCATGTTTACAATAAGAAACATTTAAAAGATTAGAGATTCCATAGCTTGTGGAAAAGATTGTTTTTTTTCCTCACAATCTTTGAACATACATATTGATCATAATTTTGAACTAATCCATAAACTACTTTTTAATCTAAAAACTACAACAGCACATATTTTTACCTTACATCTACTAAAATGCCTTTGTCTCAAAACTACTATAATTTCTTAATGTTTTAATAGATACATCAGTTATTTGGCATTCCCTTGGTATCATACTATATATTTAATGCCTCACAAATACTTCTTTTTCTCTTTAATTAAGTTGGATTATTTTGTTACACCAAAGATAAAAGTAAATAATAAAGATATCCCAAATACTCTATAGATGTATAACCTGATAGGACTCCTTCTGTCCTCTTCTTCTACAAGCACATAAATGAACATGCATCTACTTTTAATATGAAATATAAATCATTTCCTAAAATGGTGCATCCTTTTTTTCCTTAGGAAATTATGAAAATGTGTAAGTCTGGAAAATTTTTAAGAGATTTATTCTTAGATCATAGAACTTTTGAGTATTATATGAAGGATTTCAATGCAGACCTAGTATTTAACAATGTGGAGCTAGAAACATGTTGATAATAACAGCTCTGCTAAGAATAGACCCCCCAGGATGCATCCCTGGAAATAAGACTCCATGGGAACAGCAGCGTGTGTTTTCTTTCCAGGATATTGTCAAGGTTAATTACCTAGAAAATGTTCACAGGTTTTCTACACTCGGTAAGCTCTTCAGAGGTATTTGATAGAGAATAAAAAAAAAAATCTTGAATGAAAGCACAACAGAAATCCTTAGTTTGGCTCTATTGATTAAAATGATATGCAGTAAAATTAGAATTAAAGAAAAAGTTGGAACGTATGATACCCATTGTAGTACCTGCGACAATCAGTGTTTCGATGTCTTAGCTTTAGGCTCACTGAAGGGAACTGAGGAGCCCTTGATGACAGACACAACTAAGTTAAAGACATACAATTTATATGTGAAAAAATAGTGTGTTCCTTAAGGATTTTTTAAATTAATTTCACATTTTGCTATTCCTATTACCCTCAAACTATTATTATTTCATCAATAATTCTAAAATCCTACAGCCTTGAAAGAAGAGATCAAATTTTTTTTCTGAATTTTATGACCATACACAATGCTTAAATTTTATCATTATTATAAGTGCTCAAGTCATGACTGAGGGTATTTAAATTTTCCTCTATTTCTCACTTCTTTTAGCTAAAGACATGTGTGTGTGTGTGTGTGTGTGTGTGTGTGTGTGTGTGTGTGTGTGTGTATAAAATGAAACCATACTTTATCATCTGTGTTTGTCTGTTTACCTACCTGTAATGTTTGGAGCAACAGATTTTGCCAGTACCCAAACATAAAGAATTCAGAAATTTTATTTAATTCCCTTACAAGGCACTCTACTTGATAGTCAATGGGGGTAATTTCCCCCCACAGATAAACTAAGGTCTTACTTCACCTTTGAGAAACTGGCTGAAGTGGAAACACTGATACCAAAAAAAGTGGGTTCCAGTTTGACCCTGCAGATCTGGGTCCCCTCTGTCCTCCTGCCATTGCCTTGCAGCTGCCCTGCTAAATAATTCCCTCTTTAGGACAGATGGGATCACTTGAGGATACATTGGAGGTCTTTATTCTTTCTGTTCAGGACACATCAACGAACTATAGTGCATTTGTTTTAGTATATGTAATTTCACAGTGAAGAAAGATTTTTATTGAGTTTTCACACCTTATTAGAATCTTTGACATAAGACAAACTTCAAAATACATTTACTCTTGCAAAAACCACAAAGGAACGCATACCTTTTTTTTTCTTTTTGCCATTGTCTTATCCTTGGGCTAAAGAGAATTGAAAGGAAAGTAGTATTTTCTTCTTCACTAGACATAGAGGCAGATGGTATCAAGTACACTTAGAACCTCCAGCAACAGTTTTCTATAGCATTAGCAGTAAATCTACCATTTGCAATCTATTGTCTATTTAAATCTATTTAATTTACATTTAACAAGACACCTCTTATTCTTATGAGTTAATTAAAGGGTTAGTGACTATTAAAAGGATACTAATTGAAATGCAATAAATAAGATAACCGAGTTGGTGTGTAATTAGCCAAATTTACATAAGTAATAAACACCCTATTGCAGTCTTCAAGAATGGAGTTGAACTAATGCTGATAGTCCAATCTCATGCAAGGACAAGTGTTTAGGCATTTCATTAGCATAAAATAAAAAGGCTCTGACAAATTAATTGTATATAATTTTTAAAGTAACTGCCAAACAAATAATATAACTGTAGTTTTTTTTAACATTATAGTAATTCTTTTTAAGCTTTGGTTTGCTGATTTAGGTAGAAAAGTAACTCCAACAGGATAAAAAGGACAGTTCTTTTCTTGAGTAGGACTTTATGTATAGCTATCACATTTACTGACTCTTTTGTGTCTTCAGATTACCTGACAAATTTCCCGCAATATGAGACTTCTCTATGTCATGACTGATGGTGTGAGAAATGTGAGCCTAGGACTCTAAAAGAACAACATGGGCCTTTCTCCCAGTTCTCTCATATTTCTCTCTGTATAATGACAAAATAAAATATGCAGTTCACAATTTCAGTGTCTCAAGCATCATTCCTTTTTCTCAGTAAGTAGACTGAGTTTTCAGAATAAAATAAAACATCATACATCGCCTAAATTTTATTTTTGCATGTTTTAAGAAAGTAATATTTCTGATACATATTAACCAGTATGGCATATCCTCTAGTGAACAGAGACAGAAGAACAGTATGAAGTAAATAACAGAAAAATAACTTGGTGTTTACTATATGGGAATGAAAATTGCTTTTTTTGCTAATATTTGTATTTTTAATTTGTATTTGTGCTTATCTCTTTTTTAAATAGTGCATTTTTCTTAAAGATAATTTTTTATAAAATATATTGTGATCACAGTTTTGCTTCCCTCATGACCTTCCAGAGCCTACCTACTTTCTCACCCTTCCAGCTCCACAGGTAAAAAAAGGATTAAAGGAAACAAAGAGAAAACGCACAAAAATATACAAGAAATGTATACAGTATACACACACACACACACACACACACACACACACACACACACACCAACACCATAAAAATACAAAATTAGAAACTATAACATACAATTAAAAAAAACCATCAAGGTAAAAAACAAAAATACCCAAACCAAATGAATATGAGACTAAAGAAATCTTCAAAAATATCATTGAGTTTGAATTATGTTGGCCAACTTTTTCTTGGTGTGGGCTGTTGAAAGTGACTTTATTTTATTTTACAGTTTATTTAATTTTACAAACCCCAACCCTAGGTGGAGGAGAAAGAAGGCTAGAGGGAAAGGGACAGACAATAGGTCTCTTAGAGCTACTTCCCACTGATAAGGGTCATAGGGTTCTTTTAAGGCCAATACCAAACTCAATAGTGAGGATATCCAGTTGTTGAGTAAACCAGCAAATCAGAAAACACACCAAACCTGCAGATACAGCATGTGGAGTCATCAGCAGTATGGGGGAGCACAAACAGGAAGAGCAACAACATCTTCCTCCTTCTGAGTGCCACCCTTGCTCTCAGGTCTCTAGCTTTATGGACCTCTCCTGAGTCCTCAGTTAAATGTCTTCCAGCTAGCTAAAGCCATCCCCCCTGCTAGAGCATGAAGCACATATTGATTACACCTGTGTACTAACTGAAGCAGCCCCATACCTGCGATTAAACAAAATTCTCATAATGAATCTTATACAAATCTCATAATTTTTTATAAATAAACAAAACTCTTATCACAGTGGAGCTTATCCTCAAGTGTATACCAACTGATATTTCATTGGGGAAACTAATTTTTCCTCTGTGAGCAGTTGCCGATTAGAGATAGCTTCTTGGATAGGACAGCGAATGTCCTCTTTCCTCTCTCAGTGCTGGAATCCTATCTGGTGTGGATATTTGAAGGTCCTATGCATGCTATCATGGTCCTGAGAGTTCATATATGTATCAGTCTTGTGTTTGGAAGACACTATTTACTTGTTGTTACTTCTCTGGCTCTTACAGTCTTTCTGCCTCCTCCTCCAAAGTTCTTTGAGCCATGAAAGTAGGGATTAGAGGGAGATATCCCATTTATGACTGAGTGTTTAAAGGTCTCTTATTGTCTTCATATTGTCCATTTGAGTGTCTCTGTATTTGCTCCCATCTACTCCAGAAGGAAGCCTATTTGATGACTGCTGAGCAAGACACTTATCTATGAGTATGGCAGAATGTCATTATGAGTTATTTTATTGCTATGTTTCTTTAGCAGACCAGTAGGATCTGGTTTTCCTCTAGGACTTTGAAGTATCTAGTTTCAGGTTCATGGACACTGAAGCAGTGGAATACATCTCCTGGAGTGCACCTTAACTACAATCAGATAATGGTTTGTAACTCGCATGATCTTTGTGTGACTGCTCCACAATGTATCATGCAGGCAGGTCACCATTTTAGATCATAAGATTTGTAGCTGAGTTGGTCTTTACTTTTCTCTTTGCATAGTATAGATAATGCCTTCCAGTACCATGAAAACTAGTCAGCAGTGGTGAAAGCTTTATTGAGGCACCAGTTTGACTTCTCCATGTTCAATAAAATATATAAATATATAAATATTGTCTTCAACAACAGGGCCTCACCATTTCTTTTGTGAAAAACAATGGATACCCATGTCAATAGCCTGTTTTTTTTTTTTTGGGGGGGGGTCCATGAGCTCCCTTAGGTCAACAACTTAATTAGATGCAACCCATTCTTGGCATTGGGCACTTGGTGGTGATAGATGTTTAGTTGGGACTTTGTCTCACCCATTAATTAATGATGCTGTTATTTACAGTTCTTTCATATATATGTGTATACACATATATATGAATACATGTGTATGTTTTGTGTGAGTATAGATATTTATAAATATATAATATAATATAAAGCATACATTTATATGCATGTTAAGAGGCTTCTATTGCAGTTGTTTTCCAAATAATCCTTCAAGTTGTTCTTAATATTTTCTGCTCCTCTCCATAATCCACCTTTATCCCTTCTTCTTCTCTCCCTCTCTCCCTTTAATCCTTCTCTTCTAGTCTCCTCCTCTGTCTCCATAAAGCACTATTTACAAAGATTGGTTGTATAACTTACAAGTGCAAATGTACAGACATTTACATAACTGTGATTGAAATAGTTAGCATACTTAAAAACAAACAGCTGAGAGATTTGAGAACACATAGATGTGCAACATTTGCAATTTCAGTAACTAGGAAGAACTGCATGAAATTGAAGGCCTCAAGTAAAATGAATGGATGCTATAGCCAAGGTGTCTGAAATAATCTCATATGCCTTTTCCCTTCAGAAATCTCAAGGCTCTCATATTATACTTTTGCTTTATATTGATGTACTGATGTTAAACTTGCACACAAGAGTATCTCTCTAAATTTACTGGAAGAAAGAAAGTATAAAATTCCCTAAATTTAGTGTTCTATTAATTTTTTACCAACCCCTCAGAATCTACTGGGAGAACTCATAACCAACAATAAGCTTTGAGAGTAAGAAACACTAACAAAAACATTGAGAGCATGTGGATTCTGTTAAAGCAAGTGAGATTTCCATTAGTCATTATGTAATGTCATCACATTTTACTGCTAAAAACCATTTCTACTTTACATGATAAAAACTCGAGATGCCCACATTTCATGGTGACCAGTCAAATGCTATCTTCCCAGGGACTCTGTCTCAAGAACATGGAATTTCTCCTCTAAATTTATGACTTGATACTTCTCTACCTCTTCATTTACCTTAGAATTCTAATGCATTGAAGTTAAATAACTGTACCTACTGTCTCAATGGTTATCTGCAACTAAACATTTTGGGGAGAAGTCACAGTATTTCTCTTCCCAAGCTTCTCTTTATGTACCTTTACTCCAAGAAGGAAACCTGTGAGGATTACATATCTGACCCCGTGACTGACTGCCTCTAATGTCCTCATCAAATGCAGAAGACATCTTAGATTAAGCTATCTGGGAACTGACTTAGACAGGGATTTCCATGTAAAAAATGTATGAAGGAATGATAAATGTAGAAGAGTGAAAAAGAACTCAGGATTGTGTGATGGGAAACTCGTCTGTCATGTAGTTCCAATGATGGCCTCAGTAAATCTTACATGGAAGTCTAAAGTTGGGATGGCCATTCAAGATGTCCTCCAATGGACACTGGGTCATGTGTTCCTTTCTATTCTTGATTATTTTATTGTTTTAAAAATGTCTCTCTCTCTCTCTCTCCCTGCGTGTAATATTTTTAATACTTTTAAAGTTAAAATTTAAATTAGATTACAATGTAATGGTCTATCATGGCCTCTTCATGTATACATACAATATTTTTTCACACAATTCTCCTTCAGGATCTTTCCATATGTTCTTTCCTACTTCTAGTTTTTTCTATACTTTTCTCTCAGTAAAGTTCTCTTTTTGTTTTTTTTTTATTATTCTCATATCTGACAGTCACATTATGTGTGTGCTTGCTCATGTGCACGTTTGTGCGTGTGTGTGTGTGTGTGTGTGTGTGTGTGTGTGTGTGATAGAGAGACAGACAGAGAGACAGACAGAGAGACAAACAGAGAGATATACAGAGATACCCAGAGAAAGAGGGAGACACACAGAGATAACTTGACCTTGACAGCTCCCTTGTTCCCCTCTAAGGACAGTTTTCAATAAGAGATAAAGTGAAAGTCTGGAGTCAATATTCCTGGCATTGTGGTGACAAGTGCCTTGACCCCAGAAGGAAGTGCTTGTGTGACACATGAAAGTATTCAGATGCTCTGGACTGGAACTAAGGCAGGAAGGCTCTTCCTTTTCCAATAACCATTTGCAGCAACATTATTTCTGTGTAAGATATAGCAATAGTTTCAGCCATTAAAAGCTTAGATATAAAGATGTCTTTAAGCATGTTTAATAATTTGGATTCAATATAAACATAAGTATATAAACAAAGTGATAAACAAAATTAATGCTTAGTATTTTGAGAGAAATTCTTAACTTCATATTATCACCAATAATTAGTCAAATAAGGTCATATATCAAGCAGCTGATTTATTCAAAGTTGAGGGGGTTTTGCTTCTCAGAGATTTTCCAGCTCATCTAAGAATCTGTTAAAATGTATTTTACCAAACTTCCAATTTCTGGTACATAAAAAATATACAATGTAGTGAAAGAAAATCTTATGTATTTGTATATCAATATATATATATATAATAATAAATAAATATATTTAATCAGCAGAAATAACTTCCTTCACGAGAAAGGCAAATGTGTGACACTGGATAAGGCCAATCAGTATTTTCATAGGATATGCATGGCAAACTTACTTCTAGAGATTTTATTTTCTTTATTATTTATTTTAGTTTTTTTTAAGATTATAATATGATTAACAACTTCTCCTTTTCTTTCCTTCCACAAAACACTCCTTTTTTTCTTACAAATTAATGTCCTCCTTTTCTAATTATTGTTATATACTTTGTGGAAATATAGAAATGTAATAAAGTAGATTTTTAAACTGTAATTATCAGGAAAATATTTTTATTGTAATCATAGAACTAAAACGTAATAATGTATGTGTTCTTTTTCATGCCTGTTGCTTTATAATTCTTGGGATATGGCCACACATCATTTTGAAAATGACTCTTGGATTATTGCCAAGTTAGTTTTCTCTCCCTGCATGTCATTAATCAAAGCAAAGAGTTGATTTCTAGTAAATTAAATATTTTGCAGGTAAATTTCTGAAATGAATATAAACACTGAATATCCAGAGCTATTAATTCTTACATTTATCCCAAATAATTTATTACTTGGTTATAATGAACTTAAGATCTTGGTCTCAGAATGATAATTAATTAATTAAGAGCTGATATCATTAAATTTCTTTATTGAGTATTGTAGTTATTCTTTATTTTGTAGAAAGTATAGAAATATGATAATTTGATTATGTAAAGTATTTTACAAATATTATTTAGTAGCAGTTAATTTGTATCTATATATTACCTTATAAAAGTATTCCATAACCCTAAATATAGATAAATAAGTAAAGTGTTATAAAGTTATATGGATGAATAAATGAAGTTATAGTGGCATCTTACTCTTACTTTTATGGTAAACAAAGGCCAATTTAAATGAAATTCCAGAAAAATGACAAGAAATACATTAACTTTTTGCTAAAAAAGCAAAGTTACTGAAATCCAGGAGTGTTCATTGTAATAGTCAGTTGAAATTAGTCCAGCTCCATACTTTCACAGTCATTTTGGAATGGGAACATGGCCTTTCCTGGTTGGATTCAGTACTACATCTTCTGTGAGTACCAGATGTTAAGTTAGAACTTATTGTTTCATTTATGGTATGATGACAATGGAATTTTAGCATTCAAAGTATTTTATATATTTGAACAATTTATGCAATTATGAATAATTATTCATCTTCTAGCTTTAATAAAAGTAAAAACTGGCACCACACATTTAAATTATCAGGTCACAGAAGTGATTCTTGTGCATTGTACAAGACATTATCAACTTTTCATGCAGTACAAATGTCATTTGCAAATGCTTTATTAACATAGGACTATGTCTGTGGTAGGGAAAGTTTCACATTGGTGAGTTATATACAAGTCTCCAATGAATATTGTGACTGCCTGTTTCCTCTTCCAGAGGAACTTGCAATTAGCTTCCTACTTTCCTTATACTTGGGCCCTGGAAGATCAATGTAATCAATTCATTTCAAGGTCCCATTATGATGAAACAATTGATGAATATTCAATGAACAAAAAATTGACTAAAAATAAATTGTCTAAGGCAGTATTATTTTTCTAAGTGTATTCTTTATTAAGGAACAAATGAACAAATAAATTAAAAGAAAATAATTAAAATTGTTTATTATCCACCCTTTATTTTTTCAACATTTCTGTATTTGAATAGTGTACAATATTACATCATGCTCCTTTTAGGGTTTTATACTCATTGATAACTAAAATAGGTTACTTATTATAATATAAATGTATATATAGACAGAACATGTAAAATAATAATCAAGTTCTAACAAAATAAAACTATTGCATGGACCTCAGGTTCCACACAAACAGTAAACTGTGTGTGTTAATGACATGCTCACATTGTAACTCTGTTACTGTTAGACAAACATTCAGTCAAAGGTTTTCTTCTGAGTTTTAGACTTGGCAGAAAAGAGCTATATATAAGTAAGCAAGATCCATGTCATTTTGAGTTTATTTTTGAAGCTCTGATTAGAATTCCTATAAATTAGGGTATTAGACAAGTCTTTATGCATAAAAAGATCAAAACCACCCTCACAAACTTTTAAAATTTCAAAAGTTATCCAGTACTATATGGCTAAAATCGATTATAAGTGAATAGATGCCATGTGCATCCTTCTGAGTCTGGGTTAGCTCACTCAGGATGAGCTCCAATTTACCAAAGGGAACAGAACATAGACTTTGTTTCCTGTCAATGAGACACTTTGCTCTAGTGGTGCTGCCTTGTAGGCCTCCAGTGTATGAGGAGGCTCTTGGGCCTCATATGACTGCTGAACTGGGACAGGGGCCTGTTATGTAGAGACACTCCACTTCAGAGGATTGGGATGGAAGGGATAGGGGGTAGAGGGTGGGAGGGCGGGCCTGGGAGGGGTGGAAAGAGGGCACTGTGATGAAGATGTAGCCTGAAGTAATAAATAAATATCAAAAAAAGAAAATAATTTCAAAAGTTATATTGTTCACACATTGAGAAACTTTAAATTAATCATAGGCATGTCACAGAAAAATGTGTAGCATGTGCAGTCAATGGAAGATTTAGATGCTTTTCAGAGATGTAATAAAAGATGACAGGTTAATTAAATACTGGAAGGGTGCCAAAGCACAGATACCTGTTCATCACAGAGTTCAGCAGTTGCTTTCATCCTGAGTGGAATATCTCAGCTGTAAGTAAGGTCACAAACCAATTAGGATCATGCTGGATGATTGGTTATTAACTTTCTTGAATAATTTGGTATTTGGTCTTTAGTAAATTTAGCATAAGCTAATTCTGGTAGAGAATGAAAATATTTATTGGCAAACTTGATATTTAACCACACAAACACAGTCTTTGTTTCTTTCAAAGTTTTGCTTACAGTGAACAGAAGTACCATATATGGGAAGCAAAAATACAAAAGTCTGTTTTATAAATAAGCTTCTGAAAGGATATCTGGGAGGACAATGAGTAATTGAATAATTCAAAAGCTTAATTAAATGGCTGAAATGGTCATAGTTAACATAGAAGTACTGTTAGTTCACTGGTGGATTCTTTTTCATCATTCTTGGGATTGAATTTAGAACCTCAAACATGATTATCAGATTCTCTACCACTGATTGACACCAATATTCCTACTGAAACTTCTTGTTGATAGGTTGAATAATCTGAATTATAATCATATCTGAAATCTAGTATAAAGACTCTAAGAACATCGTTATTATTTCTTTATCACAATAATAATTTTGTACTGTAAAGTTTCTATAGCTTTTCCAGTTTAACATCAGTAGATTCCAACAATGGATCAACATTTTTAAGTCTATTTGTGCTGAACACAAAGAATTTGTCTTAGCATTCTCTAAATAATACAGTAAAACAGATATTCACACAACATTTATATTGGTAGACAAAATGTGTAGTTTTTATAGGATTCTATATGTAAATTATATGCAAATTGTATGCCTCTTTATCTGAGGGACTTCCTCATCTCTCTCTATATATACTGTTATCTGGAGGAATCCCTGTGGACACCAAATGATGAATGACTGTTTTCTTTTGCCTTTTATCTGCTTCCACACTCATATTTCCTCTAGATCTATAGCTTGTGGAATTATTTTACCCAGAATCTAGAAAAAGGTTAATTATGCAAAATTGCTTAAATATTTAAAAGTTAATGATAGATTATACATCCATGTCAATTATATATGTGTAAATATAGGTGAAATTTTATTTTATTTTGATTTATAAGTAAAAATGATTTTATAAATTCAATATTAAGAATCATGATTTATTTCTCAGCCTATTCTGACCACCTGAAGGGATTCCAAATGTATTTTTATTATTTACCTCAAGTCTCTTGAATATTTTATATTTATTAGGAAATTTTTAATTATATACACAAAATAGAGTACTGTTTCATTTTTTATAGTGTTTTCTCTTTATTTTATAGTGCAGTCAATTCCCCTTATGTGGATATGCATCATATTAATTAAATAGCATTCTTGAATTTTTTCAAAAACTATCATAAAACAAGAAAAAAATCACACAAAAGTCATTCATGCTTCTAATAATATTTCCAGTCAAAAGAAACCATGATTTATTTGTAATTGTCACCACTCAAGATATTAGAGGGGATGACAATTCTGTCTGAATACATTTGACTAGATAAATGTACCATATGGGTTGCAGAATAGTGAAATGCTTTTAGATTAATCTAAGTGAGATAATAAGTTGGAATAATCTGTACTTAGTTTCATTTGTCCATCTCTGAGTATATTAGTAACTTTATGGTTCAAGGACTGTTACAAAAAAGAATAGAAAGAAATAACATCTATTGATGCTAGACAATATGTGCACTCAATGAGGATCAGAGAATAACTTGTGTTTTTCTAACTCCTACCACAGCAATTTTTTACCCAATAATGGAAGTTGTTTCCTATATACACACACAGTGGATGGATGGATGGATGGACAGATAGACAAACAGATAGATAAATAGGTTCTCTAGACTCAAGACAGAGCTGTTTTCTATAATGTATTATAAATTATAAATATCACAAAAAAGGAATTATTCTCACCCAAACTATAAAGCATCACAGCTTTTCATCAAGATATTGTAGTATTATCTGTTTAACCCTGTGATCATCTGGGTGAGTAGAAAATGCAATCTGTTGATGCCCGCTCTCATGTATTTTTCTCAAAACAATAGCAGTACTACAAGGAAGCATTTATTTCATGTTTGTTAGCACTAACAAATGTTGAAAATAGTAATTGATCTGTGTAAGTGTGCTGGATTATATTGTTTTTTGTTTAACAAATATTGACAGTTTAAGCTATATCTGAAGAAGTTAGTATTGCGATTTAAATAGGCACCAAGTAACTGCATTGTGAAACAGACAGAGTGACAGTCCTACTTCTTACGAGGTGTAACTTTAATAAATAAATATTGGGGAAAATATTTTTAAGAAGATACAATGTTTTAATTCAAGGAAAGCTTTTGGGAAAATGCCTACAAATCAGTTATTACTGAATATGTTTTGAAATATTGTTACTTAAAGCAACTTACCACATTAGGTCTGGCCCCTTTTTCTATATGAATTTCAGAAAAAATTACACATCAAGTAGTCTTAGTTTATTAGATACTATTTAGGATCATGAAAGGAAGTAGCTGAAACAAATAAGAGAGACAGCTATTCTTTTATGTAGAATAAAATTATTTTGAAAATATAATCCTTTATCTTTTTTAAGACATAGACATAATTTTTGTCAGAAAGATAAGCATATGAAATTCTTATATTATTGTTTTGTTGTCCATAGTTGTCAATAATTGTGCCAATGTTCAGATCCTATGGAGATTACACATTTTTGTTACCATTTTACATATGACATGCAGTTTATCAATGAGGATATCAGTCAAAGTTGCTTGACTACCAATAGGTTCTATTTTACTTACAACATTTTAATATGCTAAAGCTAATAGAAACTTCTGTTATTGTTCAATAGAAGGACATGTTAATCACTAAGATTACTAGCTTGAATCTGATGATTTTGTTAGAGAAAACAGACTATCTCTTATACAAAATGTCAATAAAATCCCAAGTATTTTGGTTCCACTCAGCCCCCATCCTGCACTGCAGCACTTAGGAGAACTGTCCCAGCACCTCCCCTAGGGGAGCACAGTAGAGTTGGTCCTGTTGGGAAAGGCATAAGTCAGCCCACTCCCAAGGCCATGAAACCTGGAGAGATGGGCCTGCCCCTTGCTGACTGTGGCATTAGCTGATGGTGTGTAGGCAGGAATGCTGGCAGGCTGATCAAATCAGTTACGTCTTAGACCAAGATCCAGAGCTTTGCATTAGCCTACCCTTCATCTATCCTATCTATGAACTGCTGGAGTACATGAAAAGTCCAGTCCCATAGATCCAAAGTTGCAGGATCTCCATGATACAGCATATGTGAGAGGAGTCAAGGTGAGGATCAAGTATTGATAGTGTAGCAGAAGTTAAGAGGCCTCAAATCAGCCAAGGACTCATTGCAAGGAACATTTGAAAGCAAAGATGTGTGGACAAAAGGGTATATTGTGTTACACACTGGGACACACTGCAGATGCTTTAATAAGACAGGTTTTGTTGTTGTTTTTGTTGTTACTGTTGTTTTTTTTTTTTTTTTCTGACGGGAGGTTGCAAGGGCAAATGGAAGATATAAAGGGATAGGGAGATGAGTGGTATTGGGGTACATGATTTGAAATTCACAAAGAATCAATGAAAAGTTAATAAAAATTTTTGATTAAAAATTATACCAATCTAAGAAAACAATCCCAACTGCAAAATAGTTCTGTTATCTGTGAATATGGGTAAGATGATAGGTATATATTTTCTGTAATTTATCATTAGGTTAATATCTTCAAATGAAAATGCTAAACTATTTATTACAGATATTTTCTGAGCATGCCTAGTTCCATTCCTCATTGAACAAATAAAAATAATTGGAAATATTTGAAAAAAACTTATGGAAAAATGACAAAAGTACATTAAAGACAAATTATCCTGCTTAAACTGTTTAATTAGAAAATATATACCAATTTCTTGTTTAAACCATATTTTTTGAGAATTTGCAAAGCCAGTAAAACAGACATTTTAAAACAGACTCATTCTTTTTAGGAAGAAAAAAAAAAGCTGAATGTTCCATTTACAATCTAATTCTAAGCCATTTGATTTGACACTTTAATGGTGAGTGCATCAGTAGCACACCCAAAGGGAAAAAGAAAAGTCACTTAGTAAGTAAGCTGTTGCCTGGAATGCAGTTAGTATGGCAAATGAAGGATCTGTGCAACTTCAAAGTAAGAATAATGTATGTCGACTCATTCATTTTAATTACCATTCAAAGGTTTGGAAAAACACTCTTCATACCCACCTTGCTTCTTTACTACTATACCTGCTATAAAAATATTGCATTATATTTAAGTATCCTACTCTGGTGGTGGAATAAATTGTTTTGTGACAGGTATTTGAGTTCAGGAAGTACTAAATTGTCTGTGATACCACAACTTTCATTCTGAATTTTGACATCCCAACTTTTTCCCAGAACTCCTAACTTGACTTGAAGATTCCCAATTCTGAAGAAAACTAGAAACTGAAAATATATCTTTCCCTCTTGGACGTAATGAACATAGACTGATATTCAAGAGAGATACCTGGGTATAGGAAAGATAACAATAATAAATACATCTACAAAGCACAGTCTACTCATTTGAACTATTTTCAGAACTGCTGTTATTGCTATGGATTAGTGTAGAAACTACAATAATAGTCATTTATTTTAGAAGCTGTTGAAGATTAGATATAAAAATGACTTTATATGCTTCCAAATAAATGACTTCCCCAATCAATAAAAAGGAACTCCAAGGGTCAGCACTATATGAAACATTTACCTTTAGTATTGAGTTTGCCAATTATGCACTCATATTCTCTAGGTAAGATTAAAAACATTCTAAATTTCTTTTTAATGAAAACATTCCTGCATCCCACCTTGTTCCTCAAAAGCATAAACATTTATTTTCTTTGACGCTTCTCACATTTCCAGATCTCATTCTAAATGACTTAACACACTGATCAAGAAAAAAAAAAGTCATTATTTAAAACAGACACAATATTTAGCAAAATTGGAGACCTGTTTCTATGTATGTTGTGAGTTCCCCCAACAGTACCATTGCATACAGTGTTGATAACAACTGTTCCAATTTGTACACATGGACTTACACCTGTGTGTTTCTGCAGTTTGAGAATCTGCTGGTGGAAAATAACCCTGATCCTGCATACAAATCTGTCTCTGTAGTGGTAAGGACTGAATAAAAGACAGTTCATTAAATGATACTTGGGGTCCAAGAAAGTGATATTAATGCACTCAGTACCAAGCAAAGAGAGGCAAATGAGAGAAAGGCCTTCAAAGGTATGTGCTAATATCAGAGATGCCAATAACTAAGAAAAGTCCCATAGCATGAGAAAACAAGAAAGGTACTAATTAATATCTTGCGGATGTTTCAAAATGGAAAATATTTTCCAACAAGGTTACAGGAAAGAGGTCTAAATTCCTTCATTCCATGGGAAATAACAAACAAACAAACAAAATCCCAAACAAACAACAAAACCCCCAAAGAACAGACCCTTACATAAAAAGAAAAGAAGCAAGAGTGAATATTCCAAGCACCCTTAAACACAATCTTCTATTCTTTTAACAGTGTCTTCCATTGTATGTGTCCCCTTTTCCATCTTGGCTCTGTCGCACTGGGTGGTGTTAAGACTGCTGTTAAGAAGACCTAGCTCCCATGTAGACAGGTGTTACACTTAATACTTAAGCATTTAAACAGTCTTGAGAAGATGTCCTACCATAACTCTTGACTTCATGATGCTCTTTATCCACATATTTAACTCACTTTTGCTTTTTTGTTAGGTTCCATTTTGCCAGATGAGATGGCAAAAAAGATGCCTATGATATTATTTTCTCATTGGGGCTAGTGTTACATAACTATCTCATTTATATCTCTTGCTTGATTAGATTCAGATTTCTAAAAGCAAAAGTAAAAGTCAGGTCACTTGGTTGTCTTTCTTCTGCAGAATAGTTGTTATTGAAATGATTCCACATAGGAATCAAGAGTGAGGGATATCCTTATTTCTTTAAAAAATTTTGAGGTAAAAATAAATGACATATCTCAAATTGTCCCTTAGTAGTAATGTATCACAAATTTTGAATTTGTCTATGTAATAGTGAAATGAATAAAAGGCACTGGATGCTTCTGGATCAAAGATAAAATAATTACATTTTTAGTGTTCAGGGAAAAAATTAAAATTAAATATGGTTACCTAATGATCAAATTCACACACATGCACATATCTACATACATACACACAACAAATATATATATATAAAACATGTATATATAACATACACACATACACACTTTTTAATCAGGTACCAAATACATATGGACTGGTCATTGGGAATGTACGTTAAGCCATATAACCCTCATAACTGTGACCTAATTACCTCTGTTGTACTGTATTGTATTTATTATTATAAGAGAAAGAGCCATTTGTTGGACTGAAAGGAGAAACTGTAGGGGGAAATAAGATATACCTTAAACTTAAAAGAAAAAAAAAGGGAAGAGGATGGGGGGTTGAGGGTGGGAGGGTGGGACTGGAGGGGGAATAGGGAGGGGACTGCGATTGAGATGTAACTTGAAGAAATAAAAAATAAAGGAAAAAAATAAAACTAGAAAAAAAATAAAAACATTTATTTATTAATTCGAGTTACATCTCGATCACAGCCCCTTCCCTCTACCCCTCCCAGTCCCAACATTCCACCATCTACCCTGTACTCCTCCAGTGTGGGGTGCCTCCATGTATCAGCCCCGCTCAGTTCATCAGTCACATGAGGGCTAAGAGCTTCCACTTGCACTGGGGGGATACATGGCAGTTCTACTAGGGTGGAGTGTACCATGTAACAAAGTCCATGATCCTGTTCCTTTGGGTTTGTTGATTGTAAGATAGCTATCCTGTCCATGAGTGAACATTTTTTTGTTTCACCAAAATACATCAGACCAGGTGGGTGAGTATTTCAAATGAGTAAATATTCAGATTGACCACACAAACAATTTGTCATCTAAACTTCACACTGGAAGCAATAAAAAAGAATCTATTTTCAAATAGTCCTTTTTCTGTAACCTTTTTTTTTCTCTCTCATAATTTCTGTTGATCAATGAGTTATGATTTAAGATGCAAACACCACAGACTTATACATAAGTTATGAATGATGGAGAGTGCAGTCTTTTGTTAGATATAGATTAAAATAGGAATTTCCTACCTGGGACCTTTCCTAGAACTTTTATAGTGTACATATTTAGAGGAAATGTAATAAAAATGCTTCATAAATAAAGCCAAACTTTGTTTAATAGACTTAGTAACTGGCAGCTATTTATTTACAAAATAAGAGTAGACCCAATGAATAGATTTTTAAGCCACTTAAAGAAAATAAAGTTCAATTTAAAAAATCTGTTTATAATTTTCTTTATATACATTCAAGTGGAAGGTACTATTTCTTTTCCTCATAACTACTTACTGAACTACTAAGCTTTTCAAAAACAACTTATCTCTTGCCCATTTTAAATTTTGAAAATGGTTTGAACTACATCTTTTAATATTGCTATCCTGAATTTAGCCTCAATGAAAAGAGGGTTAGTAAAAAAAGAAAAGATGAAGTTGGGAGGAGATAAAGTAGGAGTTAGATCTAGGAGAAGATAAGGGAAGGTATGTAGTATGAATAAGTGTAAGATACATGGTATGTATCTATCTAATGTGGCATAAATATGAATAAGGTACATCGTATGTATCTAATTCTCAAAAAATTCATAAAATAATATTAAGTGAAATTACATAAAATCAAATTAAAATATAAATTAATGGAATATAGAGTTTTATATTTGGAAGACAGTATGATGATGATGGTAGGCAGTAATGAACCAATGAAGATATCTAGCATATATTTCTGGAAGATGTGAATGTGTTTTTGCACACATTCATTTGACAAAAGAAATTATTCAAAGGTCACTGGATATGTAAAAGGGGGCTACAATTTTGAATTAACATTATTATGACTGACCTCTTTGGATTAATCAAATCACATCTTCCCACAAAAACTAGAGGTTGATACAATGAGGAAAGAAGTTCCAAGAAAGCAAACATGTATGTTTTAAAGACTAGAAAAGATGAACAGCAGTTACAGAATATGGAGATCCAAAAAGGTGGAAAAATCATTAATGAATGAATAAATAAATAAATAACAGAGTCCTGCAGAAGACATTGAAGATCTGTGTAGGACTTGTGATCTACAGAATCAAACCTTGATGTTGCTTAATCTTTCCAATCTGTGTAATTTGTTGCAATTGAAAATTAATATGATCTTTCCTCCCCCTCTTCCATGGGGATTCCTTGATCTCCTAGGGCAGAGACCAGATGAAGACCTCCAGTTTAGACTCTCTTTCCACATAATGTTGGCTGTAGCTCTCTGTATCTACTCCTATCTGCTGTGAAAGGACGCCTCTTTGATGAAGACTGGACAAGGCTCTGTTCGGAAAGATGGAAGGAGTAAGAGGACATGGCGGACACCAGAAGAACATGCCCTACCCAATCAACTAAACAGGGCTCACATGAGCTCACAGAAACTGAAGTGGCAAGCACAAAGCCTGAAAGGATCTGCACCATGTCCCCTGTGTAAGTTATGACTGCTTGCTTGGTGTTTTTGTGGGATTCCTAACAGGTGGAATGGGTGTGTCTCTGACTCTTTTGACTGCTCTTGGGACTCTTTTCTTATTGGGTTGCCTCATCCAGCCTCGATATGAAAGCTTTTACCTTGTCTTATTGTATCTTGTTTTGTCCTGTTTGACAGTTGTCTCTTGGCGATCTGCTCTTTTTGAATGGGAAGCTGAGAGGGAGTGAGTAGGTAAGAGCAGAGGTTGGAGGAGTAGAGGGAGGGGAAACTACCTTGGATGTATTGTGTGAGATAAAAATCTATTTTTTTCTTTCCTATTAGAAGTGGGTTTTTTATTATCTTTTTTCTTTGTACTTTTTTAATTTTGTGAATTTCACATATACACCCTGTTCCCTTTCTTCTCCCACCTCCCTCAGATCCACCCTCCACCCTTGCAACCTCCCTCTTCCATTACAAAAAAAAATCACTGTGAAAGCTGTAGTGTGTCTCACAATACTCCATTTAGTCCACACATTTTTACTTGCAAATGTTCATTTTAATGACTCCTTTGTCTGGTATGAGCATCTGGCTTCTGCTATTTTGTCAATACTGGAACCTCACTGGGGCTTCTCTCAGATATGCTGTTGTTGTCCTGTGTCACAGATCCTGTAATTTTGAGTCTGGAGAATGGGCTTCTTCTTTCACTCCAGCAGTTCATCCATGGGTTGGGCCAACTCAAAGTCCTGGTTCTGGGCCTGCAACTCCCACTTGCAAAACCTACTCTCTCAAAGGCTGGAACAGGTAAGGGGTTGGTTCAGCTCTCCTGCTTCCATGACCCCATCAGGACCAATTCTCCCAAGTGCTACCTGTGGTGAGGGTAAGAGAGTAAAGAGGATCTCTCCTTAGCCAATACCACAAAGCAGACAGAAGGCAGGACTGGCACTCCCACAAGGACTCTCTCAGTGCTGACTCACTTAGAACCCCCACATCCTGAACCAGCTGCAGTGTGCTGCCAGGCAGGGTGTAGGGCAGAGTGCTGCAGCACGTGAGAGTGTGCTGCACCCGCTCTTGTGACCCTATCAGGGCCAGATCTCCTCTCCACCTCTAGTGGTAATGGCAAAATAGAGGGGAGGGGATCACTTCCTTGCCAAGACCTCCACAAAGCAGACAGAAGGCAGGACTGGCTCTCCCATTCTCACTGCCTCAGGACTGGCTCACTCACAACCCTGTCATCCAGGGCCAGGTAGGGCTCCCTTAGTCTCTGGCTTGCTTCCTGTCCTGGGAACACATCTGGTACTTGTCTGGTGCTAGACTCCGGTCAACACAGGCTAGCTCCCCTTCCATGCCCCATGGTGCCCATGTGGTATTGGTATCTGGGTTGCTTTCTACCCTCCCCCCCCCCAGAAATGTTAGTATTCATTCAGATGTTCATAGGTCAGAACAATGAATGTAGACATAGCCTCTCTCCTCTCTGCCACCTACTTATGCACATGGGACACAGCAGCCACATAAGCAATGCCTCTAGGGGCAGTTAAGGATCTATTTTTTAAAAAATTGGAAAAAGAACAGAAAACTAATATGGTGAATAGTAAAATGAGATTCTAAATAATAATGATATTTTTATTTATGAACTTGAATAATACAGAAGAACATATACAAAAGACGATATGGCACTAATTTCTCATAATATATCTTGATGTTGATTAAAAGCATTTTTTTTTTTTAGTTTAAGGTATTTATTTTTCCCCCCAACAGCTCTCCCTTTTAGTCCAAATAATGGTTCTTTTTCTTATAACTATAAATACAATACAAAACAACAGAAATAAATAGGCCACGATTATAAGAGTTATATGGCTTAGCATACATTCCCAATGTCCAGTCCATATGTATTTGGCACCTGACTTTAACATTCTACTATCTAACCATCTCTATGAGTTTAAAGTTCTATATCTAACTCAGCTTTCATACTAACTTGCCTATTAATTTTAAAAATATCTTCTTAGATCCAGAACACCCTCTTGATTCCTAAACAACTCAAAATTTAACTATGACACTCTTGGTATCTATTCTTCAACCACCTCAGAGACCTGAGAGGGATAAATATATCTGATTATATAGGAAGTGCAGGGCCTGCAGCTTCCAAAACTAAAAAATGACATACCAGTGGCTGCCTGGACAGTTCCCATTTTCTCTCCATACATTACAGCATCAATCTTCAGCCATTTGGCCCCATTTCTCTGACAGACATTGGTTGTAGAACAGGAATTATGAAGGACTTACCTACCCTGTCTTGGCAGAGCTAGGCTGTCGACTTACCTGCTTCCAAGTTTTGTCCTTTCTGGACAGAAGTCTGTCTACAGTTGAAGCAAGTGGTTTTTCTTGCCAAGAGAATGGCTTACCACCAATTTAATCATCTCCCACTGGAGATTCTTCGATGCTCATCTTCTACTTGGAGTAATATAGGGGATGCTGTCAGGAGCTGACATGTCTCGATATCAAAAAATCTTAAGTTAAGAAAACATCTTTGAATGCCGATTAAAAGCATTTTTATGTGTACTTTTTTTCAGGTTCTGTGGGCTCAATTCAGAATCAAACTTTTTTTGTATGGTCAGTAAATAATTGAACTGTACTAAATAATACTATTTAAAGTATTAATGATATTGATAATTTAAAAAAAAGTGCTACAAAGATACTTCATGGAACTCTGTATTTTATAATATTAATTCTTAAAATTATTTAGTGTGAAAAGTCTTGGGGTAAGATATGACAAGATACATGAGACTTGAAGATTTAAAATAGAGTGTCACCCTGTTATTATTATCAGTGTCAGTCATATAAATAGTGAGATTAGTTTATGCATTCTGCTGTCTTATGCAAGGATATTTCAAGCTCATTCTCACTTTTGCTGTTGTAGGCTTCAAAGGACTGGTAGATTATCTCAGAAGTCTTATCCCTTGAACTCATCGCTGTCAGATTGGAAACACAGCCTGTACAGAAGGTATGACTGTGGTTAAACAAGGATAAAATAGAATGATCACAAAGAAAACTACAGAATTCAAAGCAAGAGATGGGAGTGGCTTAGACAGTGCTATCAGTGGAGATATAACTATACATATTTAAAGTAAAATGATATTTTAATTAGTAAACTTTAAGTTATCTACACTGATTTGAATGCATAAGGAAATATTAGTTCAGAAAACATTAAATTGTATTACTAAAGCAATGTAAAGCATAAACGACTCTCATAGTTAGGTTTTCTCCCCAGAATTAAGTTGGATAACAACATCACTGAAAACTATCAAAAATGTGAAAACTCATGGGAACTGAACAATACACTACAGAATGACAAAGACTCAAGGAAAATATCAAGAAAGAAATTAAAAGATTTCTAGAATTGAATGGAAAATAAAATACAGTGCATGAAAACCTATGGGATGCAAAGATGGTGATTGTTAAAGGAACTTTTGTACCTACATCAATTTTTTCTAATTTATCTTTTATTGGTTTCTCATTCATAATCTTCTACCCACCTCTATATTATACTACTAAACTAGCTAGAGTTCATTGAAATATCTTTTACATAGGATTTCTTTATGTCAGAGCCTACTGAAGGTGATGGAAATGCCTCAGGGAATCCAGTAGTCTCATTGGATCACAATGTGGATCACAGTCTGTACCTTTTAGAAACTAATTCTATACTTTGGAAAGAAAACAGAAAACATATTTAGAACATATAAGTATGAGTAAAATTAGGTAATCACTCTGAAAGCAATTAGTGTAGCAGTGGAAAAAATTAAATGAGAAAGGTATGCAACAATAGACAATATTTAAAATGGATCTAGAAATGTAACTGTAAAGGAGTCAGCATGAAAAGGAAGAAATTCAGAGTGAACAGCATTCAAAAATCCCTTAAAATAAACATCTGACTACTTATGTGGACATTAATATTAATAATTGAAATTTGGTTGAGACAGTATACAATCTGATGACATTTTAGAGAGGGGTGATAGCAATCTCTCTTGGCACATGATGCCTAGTTTTCATTGTCTATTTGTTGAACTTAAACTTAAAAAGTAGCTGTATTCATCCTGCCCACAACTCTGTCCCTATTTCATGAAGCTTGGGGACAATTTCATTAGAGTTTAAAAGAAAAGGACTTCATGGCAGAAAAGTTGTAAATCTCAAAACTTGCCGAGAGGAAGAAGAAAAAGCCATTCTGCTTGATATACAGGCATAGGGGGCTGCCAAATGGTGGCAGGCAAACGCATAACAGGTGTGGGAGAGGAGAATAAGGAATCCTAAAGTATCAGAAAAAAAGTATACTTAGGTTCAGCCCAACTTTTGAAAGATATCCAAAAATAACAGGGAAAAGTTGATAAGAAGCATGGGCAAACTGAATGACTTCCATGACAATCTCAGAGCAGATTTTTAAGGACTGTTCTACAAAGTGGGAATTGTGGGAAGGAAAAATAGACTATGTCATTAAAGAAATATTTCTTCCTCTTTTATCTTTAGCAAGGCTTAAAATGTTCTAGCAAGGTGATTAACCTGACCCAACTGGAAGGTTAGATGTTCACCTGGATCAGAGATTTAATTCTCTCTCTCTGTTTTTGGAACTTTTTATTGACTCTCTGTGAGTTTCACATCATTCGTCCTAGTCTAGCTTGTCTCCTCATCCTTTCCTATCCACCCTTGCTCTTGCAACCTCTGCCCAATAAAAAATATATACAAAAGAACACACACACACACACACACACACACACACACACACACACACACACA
>CAJQZJ010031994.1:245023-274914 GCA_907164525.1 Lophiomys imhausi | reverse complement strand
ACACACACACACACACACACACACACACACACACACACACACACACACACAGAGGCACACACCCAAAAAACAAAGCATAGAAAAACATCTCATTATGGAAACTGTAATATGTCCCAGTGTATCCCACAGTATATCCCTCTGTCTACACGTCTTCACTTGCAAATGTTGATTGCAATAATCCATTGCTCTAGCTCGAGGTTTCTGGCTTCTGTGACACCATCAATATTGGCTCCACACCAGGACTCCTCCTGGTTATCCTGCTAGTGCCCTGTGTCAGGGAGATACTGCAGCTTTGGATCGACAGGACTGCCTCTTTCACATGTGCCAACCATTAACAGATTTTAGGATGGGCCAACTCACAGTCCTGGATTTGGACTTAGGTATTAATTGAGACAGATAAGGGTCAGCCCTCCTTGGGGAGTTCTCCAGCACTGCTCTGGCTAGGCCACACAGTGCCACTAACAGCAGGAGGCAGGGTCAGCTCTCATCTGTGCCATTGCTATTAGGGTCAGCTCTACTGTGTTGCCCAGGCGAGGTGCAAGGCTTGCTCTCCCAAGTGCTATATCCAGTGAGAGAACAGGGCTAGCTCTTCTGTTCTCATGCCCTTGGGGACAGCTCATTTGTTACTGAAGAGGGGGAGGGCATCACCCCTGCACACATGCCACCCCAAGGCAAATGAGTGATGGGGCCAGCTATCATATGCTGTCTTCCTTGGCACAGGTCACTTGTGCCCCCTCCACCTGGGCCAGCTCTAATGTGCTGCCCAGGATGGGTGCAGGGCCCTATCTCCTGAGTATTGTACCTGGTGAGGGGCAGGGCTAGGTCTGTCATGATCATGGCCCTGGGGATGGCTTTCCTAGCTTCCAGAGGTGGCAAGGGGGGTGCAACACCTCTGCACCATGCCAACCATGGTAGACGAGTGGCAGAGTCAGCTCTCCCACATTGGTTCCCTCCATGCTGACTCACCCACACCCATATCATCAGAGCCAGCTCCACTGTGCTACCTGGGCTAGGGTCAGAATCTCCTCTTCTGATTGTTGCCACTGGTGAGATGTGAGGCCAGCTCTGGAGAGTGCTGCAGTCTGTAAGGGACAGGGAGAGGTCTTCACAACCACTGGATATTCTCGTGGTCCCCCAACCAGGGATGTACCCATGCAGTCTAGTGGTCATATGAGCCACAGACATAGGACATCTACACCACTAATGGATACACAGAAGATACACTGCCGCTGTATATCCAGGGCCAGACATGACACTCAGCTGCTGAGACTGGGATCTCACCATGGTCCCAGATGGCAGGACTATCACCACAGGCTACTCCTCTCCACCCTAGAGTCTGCTGTTCCATCTCTCTTCAGAATGTTCAAGCTGCTCTGCTCCTCTTTCTCTCCTGTCTGTCCACCATATAATTATGTATTGTGGTGGCTCTCACTGCAGGCAGGCCAAGACACTGGTAGGCCCCTGGGTAACATCCTGTCTGCTCTGCATGGTGTGGCAGCAAGCCTGTTTGTGCAGTGAACCAGAGTGCAGTTTTGTGGGTGGCAGAGCGGGGACTCAGGTCTCTTCTTCCTCCTAATCTGCGCTGCGTGGTGGCAGGTGGGGCTCTGTGAGTCTGTGGCAGGCCTGTGCTGTGGAGAGGAGGTTAATACCACATGGCGTGGTGGACACAGGTTTCTGTCTGTCTTCCTCCTCCTGTGCCGCACGACCTGTATTTGATTGGAATCAATTTGATTTTTGTGCATCCTAGGCATAAAATAGCTTTGGCCACCAAGCCAGGCATCTAGCTAGGATGAGCAAAGGACTACCATCTGTTCTGTCCCTGACTGATAGAGTAACACCACCACCAGTCAGGCATTTCTTTGCCCATTGATAGGGGTTGGGGGGAGTGGAGGCAGGTTCTATTCTATTGGCCAGAAGTTTTCATGTCATAGAAATTGGTACTCTAACATTGCTTCTTCTGGGAATGTTAACCTCAGATCGGTTAAGAGCTACATTTGGAATCATAGCCCCAAGCACTCCTGGCATCCTTGACCTCTGAGAATGGCATGGCTGCTGAGAGGAACCAAGGACATTTCTGGCTTTGAGCCAAAAAATAGACTAGTTACTCTAGTTTGGATTTCTCCCCTACAATGGCCTGTTTAATTTCTACCTCCATTCTCTTCATTCCCCTTCTGAAGAAGTAGCAGTAACTCCCATTATGGAATTAGGGGGTAGGGAATGGGAAATCATGGATCTGACGTTTTAGAACTGAATGGGAGTTTAGAGGGTGGCAGTCTGAGTAACAGTCAATTGATCTTATTCAAAATATCCCCAAACTACACTTGTGGTTCCCATTGTATGACAGCCATGTATAGCATAGAAAGTAGATCCTTGACTAGTGCCTACAAGGAGAAGTGAGGGAGGAAAAAAAGGCAAACATGGTTAGGATTATAGATCCTAGGCAACAAATCAGTTAGAAACCAAAAGAGAGGACATTTTTAAATGTACACATCAAAAGCAATAAGAATCTCTAGATGGTCCCTCGAGAATAACCATCCTTTGTGCTTTTCGTTACTTCCTTTGGCCTCCACAGGTGGAATGGAGAGGGCATCCAATTTCAGGCACTTTGTGAGCTGTCAGTGACACTAGAATCACGGTGTGAAGTTTCTCCTAGGTGGCTACAAAAGAGAGAGAGATGGAAGAAATTAAACTATCATTCAATTTTTAGGTTAAAGCAAGAGTGACTTGATCTCGGGGAAGTACAGCAGTGTTGAAATTGAGTCAAAGACATGGTCCCCTAGATCTAAGCAGAATTTCTTTCATCATTAAGAAAATGATTAGTCCTCTTCAATTTCTTTCTTCAAGGACTTGAAATTATTGTCATATAGGTCTTTCACTTGCTTGGTTAGAGTTACCCCCAGATATTTTATATTGTTTGTGGCTATTGTGAAGGGAGTTGTTTCCGTAATTTCTTTCTCAGCCCATTTATTTGTTGTATAAAGAAGGGCTTCTGATTTTTTCGATTAATTTTGTATCCAGCCACCTTGCTGAAGGTGTTTATCAGCTGTAAAAGTTCTCTGGTGGAATTTTTGGGGTCGCTTATGTATACTATCACATCGTCTACAAATAGGGATAATTTGACTTGTTCGTTTCCAATGTTTATCCCCTTGATCTCCTTTAGCTGTCTTATTGCTCTAGGAAGAACTTCAAGCACTATGTTGAAGAGATATGGTGAAAGTGGAGATCTTTGCCTTGTCCCTGACATTAGAGGAAATGCTTAAGTTTCTCTCCATTTAATTTGATGCTGGTTACTGGCTTGCTGTACATTGTCTTTATTATTTCCAGGTATGGTCCTGTATGCCCATTCTTTCCTGGACTTTTATCATGAAGGGGTGTTGGATTTTGTCAAATGATTTTTCAGCATCTAGCAAGATGATCATCTGTTTTTTTTTCTTTCACCTTATTTATATGGTGAATTATGTTGATGGATTTTAATATGTTGAACCATCCCTGCAGTCCTGGGATGAAGCCTACTTGATTATGCATGGTGTATGATACTTTTGATGTGTTCCTGGATTCGGTTTGCCAGTATTTTATTAAGTATTTTTTCACCTATGTTCATGAGGGAAATTGGTCTGAAGTTTTCTTTCTTTGTTGGGTCTTTGTGTGGTTTAGGAATCAGGGTGACTGTAGCCTCATAGAATGAGCAACTTTTCATTTTGGATTATACTTTTGAGTTAGGTATTTAGTAACATGTAGGTGACCAAAATTAATGTTTTCTTTTTTACTTTCAAGGCCAGTGGAGGATCTGAGGTGGTTATATTCTCTTAATGAAATATTGTATCTGTAAAATATTGAAATATCATACAAAATTTAATCTCTAATTACTTTACATGCAGTTATCATAAACTGTCAGTATAGTAAATTTCACTTAAGCATGATCCCCTCAATGTCAGATGAGCTGGGTAGAATTTTGATTCTTTTTTGCTACTAAAAATGTAGCCTTGAATGTCATACTCATTTTCTGCATACTTTAATTCCTCAAGAGTCCAACTATGAATATTTTGAATGTTAGAGTTACACATGTAAAATTGTATTATAAACAATTTTATTTTAAACAATTTTGTATTCTAACAAATAGAATGGCCTTTGCAATGATAAAAATGACTTTTATCATTTATATTACAATATAACTTCATGTGAAGTAATTTCATCTTTAATATACTAGATTTTCTAAACATGAGAAGAAATAAATAAAACTGTATTTTAAAACTTTTAAATTTTAAAAATGTACAATTCACCTATGGCAGCATGAGAAATATTCCCTAGATTGTTTTCTAAACAAGGTTACAATAATAGTTTTGATTTCCTCCACAATTGATGTTTTTCTTTGAATTTTTGGAAATTATGGCTATTTTAAATGCAAGTAAATAAATTTTCTCACTAGAACATTATTTTTACATATAACTCATTAAATATTAAATGACCCCACTATTTCTATTTTTAATTGCAACATTAACCACTAGTTCAAGTATAAGCATTCTGTACCTTCTCTGCATTGCTGAGATAGAGCCAGGTTTGATGTGGTGGATAGTCTTCTTGGTGCATATTGGTATTCTGCTGGCAAGTTTTTTTTAATGTAATACATACATTATATATATTTTACACACATGCATACACACACACACACACACACACACACACAAACAAACACACACACACATACACACGTATGTATGTGGCAACAACTAAAAGAAAGAAGCCATGGATTTGAATTACAGAAATGGGAGGGGAGCCGTTAGAGGGAGAAAAAGGAAGGAAGAAATGATGCAATTATAATCTCAAAAATGTAAAATATTAAGAGGACAGTTGTCAGAATATGTTTGCTTTAATCAGGGTAGAAAGACCATTGAGAATGCAATTCTACTTTGTATTCTAATTTCACAAAATTATCTGTACTTGGTAAATTAAAAACAGTAGTTTTAAATAAAATGGATAATTTAAAAGCCTACCTTAAAGTAGGTTTATATGTAGTATGAGTTTTACAAATCAGAGTTGGAGTTTATTTTTTAAACTTTAAATTTACTTAATGTGTAGGAATTTTTATTCTGCATACACGCTTGTGGACCCTGAAGGTACCCTATGCACCGTGGAGGCCAGAAGATATCTGATTACCTGGAGTTAAATTAAAGTTTGTTTGAAGACCCTGTGCAGATGCTGGGAACCAAGCCAGGGTCCTCTGTGAGAGTGACAAATGCTCCTAACCCCTGGACAATCTCTCCAGCCTTAAATTTTAGTTTATTAAGTGAATGTTTTAAAATGCTTCAAGTATTGAATTGAACAGAGAAAGAGAAAATGATAGTACACATCCAAAACACAAGTATTAGCATTGGGGAGGGAGGAACTAAATAACAGATTTACTGCCATTAAAGAAAGTTGGTATTAAATACTAAAGCAAGCAAACTAGTCTTGTCTGTATCTTAGAAGTCTTGGCTGGTAATCCGTTAATGTATGTTTCTACCTACAAGTAGTTCTGTTGACTAGTTTTGCTTTTATTCACTTTCATTATGGAAAAAAAATTTAAAATTATGTACACCATTATAGACATTATTTTGGGCCTCCAATGCTGTAGTTCAAGTAAGAATTGTTCTCTAAGTTCCTGAGTTCTATTAAGTGGGGAGATTTACATTTACCTAATAAACTAAAATTGATTTAGTTTATTAATGATCAGATGTCTTCTGGCCTCCAGAGGCCATAAAGCACACACAAAGTGCATGAGCATATACAGGATAGACGTTCATACACATTAATAAATCTAAATTTTTAAAAAGCCCCAACTTTGATTTATAAAAAAAAAAAAAAATCATACATAATTCATTAAGGCAAAGTAGATTTTAAGGACATTCTTTAGAAATTTACAGAAGACGGGTTAACAAAATAACAAGGAAAAATAAAGCCTATAAGAATAAGATGTAAATGCCCACTGGTGACAGACAGGGAGCATAAACGAGCAATATGTTCAGTGTGGGAATTATAGGGATATTTACATTGTTAGCAGGAGCATGGTAGTCATGGCCGTAAAGACATACAATCTAGTTTCTTTACCTGGAAATATCCCTTTTATACATTTTTCAAGTTTTGCTGTAGACTACAAGGACGATAGATGGGCTCAGGCGTGTTAGCAGTGCTCCTGCTTATGGTGGGGGAGGACATATGTGGTTTTAGCATTACCGGATATTTTCATTTTCAAGAGAAACAGAGCACAGAATGCAAAATCTCTCTATCTTCAAAATTTGAGTCTATTTATTATAAAAACTGCCCCACATGAAAGTCGTATGCTGACTAGATTCAGACAGAGACAGGAAGCAGTTTGCAACTGTTTTTGAAGTAATGTTTTCATTGTATGTAAATAATTAGAATAAAATTTTACCTCTATGATAATACTTTTTAAAAGTTTATGATCTATTTAGGCACACCATTAACAGATGAGAAATAACAAGCAACCAGGATAACACATTTATCTAATTTACTTTATCCCTTCCTTGACAAATCCTCTTTTGCTGTGGGACCTAGGAAAGGACAGTTCATGACATAGACAATCGGGTAGATGTGAGAGTAGATGATGCTAGATGTATGCTCCTAGCAAAAACGACATGAGCTACATAACAAGTTTATAAGTCAGTTTTGGTGCCATTGGCTCCAGAAAGAATTTCAATGATTCATCAGCTGTAAAAGTTTGCAGTGTCACTAATGGTGACAAAATGCTTTCCTTCTACACCATGGTTCTAATACTAGGACCGAGCGAAACATTCTACCACTGAGAAGCCTTGACTCCTATATCAGTTCTTGTATTTTCTTCATAGTTTTCTTTCCATATACCTTTGATAATAACCTCAAGAGTAAGTAAATGTCAATCTTACAGTAAATCACAGGGATCTTTAATAGTCAATCGTTTTGGGTTTTCTATTCATAGTCTCATTTTTACACACTCTTCTTGAGAGTGTAAAATATTTCAACAATTAAAGATATCAGATTTTGTGCCTCCAAAAATAGGAAGTAAATGAAACCATCATTTTGAAGTGCATGCCTAAGAATATAAAATCGGTAAAGGGAACTTCTCTTTCATACAGTGTCTTTTCTCTGGCCATACTCCCTTACGAATTGCCATTATTTAAAATATTTCCAAGGAATAGTGTTCATATAAACATGGCTGTAATTCTCTTTCAATGTCCAACATTATTTTCAAACACTTATGACTGATAAAACTTTAAGGATGGCCTTACTCAATTTTCTTTTCTTTCCATTTATTTGAAGTTATCTTTTTTTTCTCTTTCTATTTTTATTCTTTATTTTATCTCTGTCTTCTATATCTTGTTCCCTCCTTTTCCCTTTGCTGGAGCTTGACACTCCTGAACTTCATAGAGCCCTTGAAAATGGCTCCGTTTTACTTTGAGCTCTCTTGGGATCACAGTTCATGGCAGAACCCTATTAGCTTATTTTGATGTTTTTATCTTTCAGTGATTGGGAACTAGTTCAAACAGTCAAAACAGACAGTTTTCAAGGGCACTAAGTGAATTTTCAGATGTCTGGTAAGGGGGAGTAATCTTCAATAAAACATTAGGTCCCAACCAAAGCCAAAGGACTTGAGTGTTATAACATCTTAGTGGTTCCTGCCTCTTCCTGTAAGTTTACACTTCTGTGCACATGAACTCAGATGGCGCTAGTGCTTAAAGTGAAGGCTTGCACGCAAATATGTCCTCCTCAAAAGTTACCACGGGCTAAAGTACTTCCATCATCACTGAATTAAGAGTCACACTCAGTCTCTGGTGGCAGAGTTGGCCTCAGATTCAGTCCTGGCTCATGTATTATTAATGTGGTGAGATTGTCCTTTATTTTCAGCCTCCCACAGCAGGTGAGCTTGTCATATTCACTAAGAGAGAATGAGAGAAGATTGCTAACCGCTTTCGTGAATTGTTTCCACAGTTCTTAATTTCTGTTGAGAGGCACGCAATATAAACAAAGTTTTACTTAACTGCCAGAACATTTGTCCAGGGTTTGATACCGCAAACCTCTCCTTCTGTGCTCTGTGAAAACACGCTGTGTGCCTCTGGTAACCCCGTGTATGCCAGGCAGAATCAAGAATTAAGGTTTTCCAATACCTTCGTCGGCTTTAGCTAATGGAAAAGAAATGTCACTACCCAAAGAATTAGGTGGGTGGGCTGGAAATATTAACAGCTGTAGCCAGAAGTAACTCTCAAAGGTTTTACAGGCTGCAGCACATTTTCTCATAATGGCAGGTTTTGAAACATAAAAGAGTCAAATCCTTAAAATTTTAGCAAGTGTTTAAACTGTTTAAATTGATATAATATACTAGGAAAAATGTTTAAGACATTTTCCCATTTTCAGTATCCAATGTGCTCTTAAACACAGCAGATATCTTTCTTGCTAACTAACAGAAATTAAAATTTAATTTGTTTAACAATTAAGAGGAGAATCCTTTGGCACTGCTTTTCTATTAAGAGAATCATCACTTTTTATCAGTTATTTGTTGAAACTACTGATTTTTTTATTGAATTTGACGAAATCTTTTATTTGAAGGAGTTGGAATAATTCCGTACTGAAAATCACAAATGCCTTGCTGATAAACTACTGAAAATGTATATTCATATTATCTAATTAGCATGTCTTGTATTTTTTGTGTCATTGATATCCTTTGTCTTTTTGGTGTATGTAATCAAATATGTGCAAAAAGACATGTACTCAGAACAATGATTGATGCTCTTAGATTTTAAATTGGGACAAATGCTATGCTGAGACAAGTCAGAAAAAAAAACTGTGTCTAATATTCAACACACTGATTAAATCACATTAAAAAAAAACTATACAAGTAATACCTAAGAAGTTTCTGGTCTTGAAAACTTGCAGGTACAAATCTTCCAAATATCTTATAGCTTGATTATGTTTTAATCAGGTATATATGGTCAATATTTTGCCAAAACTTGTAATTAACATCTTGACCTAGGAAATTCCTCATGCTGTACTATCATTTTTTTTTACAGATAATCAGAATTTCTATAATAAATAAATAAATATTGTCTAGAAGCTGAGCATCATAGCTGAAAGATTACAGACGTGAACTTGCTTGGTAAGTGCCAGATTTCCTCTTGTCTTCAAGATCAAGAATTAGTATTAAAAATTTTATTCCTATTTTATTTATCCTACTTAAAATAGTTATATTTTGAACAGTCACACTATGACTAGATTAATGTTTGCACCTAGGAAAATAACAACATTGCAATTACAGAATTGATAATAATTTAACATTTTCCTAGTCAGTCTTTCAAATCTATTTCATTTATATTTGAATAAAATTTGTTTGTTATTTTTCTTTGCAGTTGAGAATCAATTTTCAAACATATTGTTCACAGAATATTAGCATATTCAATCAGGTACCCTGAAGATATTAGATAGGAAGGTAGGACTGCAGGACTCCAGTAACTAGTGAGAAGAATGGGATTTAAGGATGGGAGTAGATGTCATGTCCTGAATTGCCCAACAGATTATTAATTTGTAATTACTCACACTCATTTTCAGGATTTCTAAGTCTTATATGATTACAGGATAGCAGGAGGCTTTCTCAGAATGAGTCATCACCTATATCAAACCAAACAGCCTCTAATTACCTGCACAGGTCCAAGGCCCTTAGGAACAGCTACTCCTCCTAGGGACTTTAGAGACAATGGAAAGATTACATAAATGTAAATTGCCACAACCACCTCTTAAGTCATCATTTGGACTTGGGCCTTGAGTATACTATAATTTTCTCTGTAACAAATTCTACCCATTGTCTATGATGTATGCTTTTTACTTTCTATCTATCTATTTATTTATTCATTCATTTAAACATTCCATTCACAGCCCCCCTCTCTCCTCTACTCCCAATCCTACCCTCCCACTTTCTGTCCCCATCCCCCCCTTTTTCTCAGAGAAGGGATCCCACCCACCAACCCCCACCCCCCAGTACTTCATGTTGCATCAGAACTAACTGCATCCTTTTCCGCTGAATCCAGTCAATGCATCCCAGCTAGGGGAAAGTTATCTGACTGTAGGCAACAGAGTAGGTGTCATTAGTACATGGAATGTCCCCCTCAAAATTTACATGCCAATGAGCTAATGTTAAGAGGAGAGGAAATTACGAGTCAGTAAGTCAAAAAGGAGAGAAGTCCAAGGGAATGTCAATACCTCATAAAGGGATATAGAAGGGTGTTTTCCTGGGAAAGCAGCTCAAATAGTGAAGCATTTGTCAGCTCCCTGATCTAGAAAAGACTCAATAAGAAGAACAGCTCTTGGATGTGGGGGCTGGTGTATGAATGAGGTTGCTGCTTGAACATATCTCAGTATACCTGTATGTAGCAAGAAGTTGTGGATGACGATGCTCTGCAGGCCTTTTTATTTTTTCTTTACAGCTTAGTCTGGGGTTCCAAACCATATGTGACTGTTGTGTAGGATACAGTTTTCCCCTATGTTTAATTCTTCCTCGGAATGCCTACAGAGACCCACTTCAAACTGTGAATTTATCAATCCAGCCAAATTTCCAGTGAAAACTCTTTATCCTAGTAAGAAAATATGTTCTGGTTCTCTTTTTCTATGTCCATCTCTTTCTCTATGGGAAGATCATGCTTCATCCCCTCCAGAGAGCAGCATTCTGTCATATCTTGAAAGTAGCATCCTGGCCCACACCTAGTGCCTTTTTCTTAGTCCACCCAATCCTTATATTTATGAAATATTAATCTCTATTTCTTATGAATTAACAGTCTAACATATTCTACTATAATAGCAGATACAGGAAAAAAGTCATCAAATGAATCCCATTAGAAACCTAGAGTTGTAAAGTTCCTAAGAGAAGAAGAAAATTCAGGGAAGTGAATGGAGTGGTAAATGATGAACTGACTGATAATTGTGGCTCTCTTGAATAAAACTTTTGAGGAAGTAATAATTTAAGAAACAATTTTACCATACATTATTATCAATAAAATTCTAGAAAATTTTGACTTTATAAAACTAAATTTAAGTACATTATATATTATTCAATATGTCTTTCATGTCCATAAATGTAAATACCTCATGGATAGCCCTTCTCTATGCAAGCTTTCTTTTTCTCATAAAATGTACAAAGAAACACTTATTTTTCATTATCACTCTCCATCACATCAACTACAGCTTGAAAATAAAAAGTGTGTTTTTGTACTTCCTCTCTTCAGCATCTGGAAAGCAAGGTGCTCGATAATGTCTGTCTAACTAAATAAAGGTGAAACCAAGTATTTGGTCCCTGTTCAGAACATTTTTTTTCCTCTGTCAGTAAAATATTTCCCTGCATCTTTTCTCTTTGAGCTTTGAAATGATACATTGGGCAAAGGAATGTGAATCCATTTAAAAAAATTCTGTGTGCAAATGCATGTGCAAGCACACATGTGCTCATTTATGAGTGTGGGCAATCAGTAAGCTTATACTACAGCCCATGGCACAGGGGGAGGTAAGAGGAAGATCTTGTGGGTCAATCCTTGCCTTCCACACTATTTTAATTAATAGCTCTTTGTTGTCTACTGGTAGGTAGCTTGAATCACTGGTCTGCAAGCTTCTGAGGATTTCTGTTGTCTGCCTCTCATCTTCCCAAAGGAGATGCTGGGATTATAGGCACATTTGGCTTTACATGGATTCTGATAACTTAAACTGAGAACTTAATGTTGGCATGGCAAGTGTTTTACCCACAGACACATCTCCCCAGTCTCTCAAATAATTTTAAAGAAAATTTGAACAATAATCAAAAATATTATTGATTAATAACATTTCCTTTATTGTTTTAATATTTATAGTTTTGAACGTCCACTTAAACTAGAGAATGCCCTAATTGTTTTGCCCATTGCATATTCTGTTTCAAGAAAATGTTAATAATTCTATCAGATAGTATTAATAGCTCCATTTTTTCATTTTTCCCCATCAACACCATTTTCCATGTGTTTATGCATTTTTATTTTCTCAAGTTATAATCTGGAGGACCTAAGTGGTAGCAGTGGATCTACATTTTCATTTAAGAAGAGTACATTCAGAAGAATAGACTTTAGGAGATTCTCAGTGCTGTGTGCCACCATAGTCTGTCAGCTAAGGGAGAAACTGAGGCACTCACATTCTCTGAGTAATAGACACCAGACAGATTCTTATTTAAGTCAGCTTCACAGAGTCCATTTTTGTCATGTAACATTGTTCATGGGAAACATTTGATTTTTCTTATTGCTATTATATGTAACGACATATACTGCTTCAGACCAGAAGACAGAAAGAAGAATTTAGAAGTCAATGTGTCTGGGGTCTGTGATGTATTTACCAGCCAGCATTTTGAACCTTAACATTTCTGTCTTTTCTGCAGTTTCACATTTTCTTTGAAATACAAGGTTGAAAGACAAAAGGAATTTATGTATACGTGAGTGTGTGTGTGTGTGTGTGTGTGTGTGTGTGTACTCATAAGCAAAGTTTCACTGTGTGACCCCATTCTATAAACAATGCACACAGTTCAATATCCAAGTTGAACATCAGTTCACATTTGAAAATGGCTTCAGAGAAACACAGATTGAAATCTGCTCTTACTGTTTAGAGTTATTTTTTATTAGAGCATGTTTGAAGTTATCTCAGTCGAGATACTATTTTAGGCTCTCTCCTACAGGGAAATAATTATTGACACTATTTTCCGCTAACTACAGCATTTTGTTTGAGGAATGCTTCTACCTTCATATTCTTCATACAGTAGGAATAAAAGGCTAAAATGTTCAGCAAAGCACATTGTATGTTTAAAAACAATCTAAAGCCAGTAAATTCAGTTACTTGGAAACACTGTAAGGAAATGTCACACCATAACATTTACCTGTGATATTTCATTCTTAACCCTCTAGCACTTTTGTTGTTTCCTGAGCTGAATAAAAAGCTTTTATTAAACATGCACAGTCTAAATGAACCACTCACCCAACTGTAAATTTACTCAATTAGACTTCCTTGTAAATGACAAATGAGTGTGAATGTGCAATAAACCTTGAATACCAGTGATTTAGGGCTATGCAGGGCTAGAGAATTTCTAGCAATAGACTGAATGCAATTGATTGTGTGGTAAAAGGTAGGAAAACTGTGGAGGTTCCATGTTTGCCCTCTCATTTCCTTAAATCATGAAAGAATACTTACAAGGCAGTATTTATATTACTCTGCTTTTAGCAGTAACTGAGGGCTTAGAAAAGACACCGGAATCTACAGATTAACAATTGCATTACTTCTAGGCCCCAGACCTTAACTCCTTCAGGGAAAGATGGAGCTGCTTACAGATAATAATGCCTCTCAGAGGGTTTTTGTTTGCACAAGTACTATTTGTACTATTTCTTATTTTTTATGATTGACTTGCTTCACATATGCTTTCAAGAAATTAGTATGTGTAATCAAATTACTTTGACCCACTTTAGCATTTTTAAAGTTTAGTCATGATAACTCCACCTGTCTGAATAAATATGAAATTTGGCATTAATATTTATTGTCTGCAGTACCATATTAACCTAATGTGGGGGAAATTTTTAGGCACTGTGGAATTTGTAGATGAATGAGATGGTCATGAAATGTAAGCAGCATTTGTCTTTTCAACGGGAAGAATGTGACCAAGCTTTAAATTGCTTTTTTATTTAGTAATCCTCTATCAAGTTAATACAGTACTGAAAGCCAAATCTTGAGCACTTGTATGTCAAAAGTAAGCTTAGTTTCCTTTTCTTGTTTCCTGTCCATTCCTGAATAACATGTAAACCTGAAAACATGATCAATCTTGGAAAATTTTATGAGTGACATTCGTTTTAAACAGTTAACTTCTCTGCAGAGGAAAAGTAAGCTCTGGAGATGCTCAGTCCCAAAGTAATGTATGAGTTGTCAGCTGCAAGTTGTGTGTTACTCATATAAGCTGAGTAGTCACATAACTCAGCATAATCCAAGGAGAAATAGCCAAAAGAAGTTGTTCTATTATTTATTAAGATTTCATATATCAATATTGCGTTTACATCATTTCTCTACTCATTCTCTTCTATCCAAACACCCATGTCTCTGCCCATTCATTAAATCTATCCATCCATCCATCCATCTATCTATAATATGTATTATATTTTTCATTATGTTACATGATATATAAATATATAACAATAACAAATACAGATATGTGAATAAGTAAACATATATATTTGTGTGCATATATATGCCCATATATTATATGTTTATATATTAATATATAAATTTATATTAATAAATAAATATGTTGGTATATATACTATATATGTATGTATGTATATGAATATATATATATGCATCCTGTTGAGTTCATTTGGTATTGCTTATATGTTTATATGTATGTGGCTAAACACTTGGGATTTGATCACCTATTGGGAGCTTGCTTGTTCCTAGAGAGGACTGATTCTCTTCTCAGCAGCTATTAATTAATTGCCTTATTCTTTATCTCTGGGTGTTATCTTGTGATATTTCTCCCATTCTTGACGGCCTGTTAATTGGTGTTCTCATTTTTCAAATCTTATTTAGGCAATCATATTGCTCAGATTTCATGGGTACAGCTTCATCACACACCCAAAAGACACTAGGTCATAGCAATCGACCTGGTTTTCTGGTTCTTAGTGTCTTCTTAGGGAATGATGTTCCCTAAACCTTCACTGTTGATGTATTAATTGGTGTTGGGTGCCCCATTGTAAGTTGTTCTCAGCCTTTTGTCTCTTTCTTTAATAGTTTCCATCTGTTAGAGAAAGCAACTTCCTTGGTGAGGATGAGTGAGAGCTACATTTAATGTGGTTATAAAAATAAGTATAGTGGAATATGATTAGAAATTATAATGGTTTAGAAAAGTGGCAGTAGTTGGTTTTCCTCTTGGTTGCCCTGGTCATTCTTGGGTAGTGGGGTAGGGTTAACTTGTTAGGAAGAAATTTCTTCCGATTAAAGGGGCCTTAAGTTTAATTAGATGTTTGGTTGGTTACCATCAAATTATGAGTGCCAATGTTGTACATTTCTGAATATTTTCCCTCTGATCGTGTTGTGATTTGTAGTTTGGAGGCACTATACCTGGGCAGGACTATTGCTTTCTTTTTTCCTTGACTACATGCCTAACACTTTTCCATACCATGAGAGTTAATTCCCACAACGAAGTATTCCATGTGGTTCCAACTCAACTCATGAAATTTGCAAGTAAATGGATAGAACAACAAAATACTCTACTGAATTGGATAACCCAGATCCAGATAGACAGGTGCTGCATTTTCTTTGTTAGTTGTAATTCCTAGCCCAAAACCCATAGATGTGGATGTATAAACTAAAACAACAGCAGGTAACAGTAAAGTAAAAGAAGACTTGTAAGCTTAACTTATCTCTTCCAATAGCATACCGCTCAATTGCTCTAGATATTACCTACTAAATCCTGCATTTTAAAAATATTAGAAACCAGTCCCAATGCATTGAAGATAGAGCCTCGAATAAATAAAAACTGAAAGGACCAATTCAAATCATAATGAACAGATAGTCACTACATGTCTACTTAGGACTAAATTGTTTATTTATTCTATACACATTCAAATATGTATGTTTTATATATATAGTTTTAGTTCAGATGTGTTGATATGTCAATTAGTTACTGAGGAAATTGATTTCCATTTACAGAAGGCATATTTGAAGTTCCAGAAACTAACCTAATTTTATAGTTCTTTGTGAATCCAATTTTTAAATGTATTACTATTGGAATTGTATTATTTAGGGTGAAGGTAATGTGTTTCCAACAATTGTGTAAACATTTTAAAATTAAATATAAGGATACATACACCATGTTGGCCTCTTTAGTTTCCTTTATTGATGATATGTTCGCTTTTATTTTTACTTAAATAATGTCAAATTACAAAATAAAAATTAATGTCAATAATATTTAAAACAAGCAAGAAGATCTCACATTGATTGACAAATTATGACCTAATATCTAATACTGGTATGCTATATGTTTTTCTACATTACAGGAGATAAGAAGCATTTTTATTTTTAAATGGTTGAAAAAATTAAAATGCTTTATAAAATATTTCTAATTTCAGGATGCTCTTGTAGCATTTTACTAGAACAGACCCATCAGGCTGGGGTTTACATGTGTGAACTTATTGCTTACTTTCCATGAAGCAGAAATTTTCAGATCTTGGGGCAGAGACTGACAGATACAAAGGCACATTCACTTTTGTTACTCTTTCATTGTTAGCTCAACAGAATACAAAGCTTTATAAACTTCTTCCCTCAAACACAAACACACAGACACACACAAGAGTTGGGGAAAATTTCTAGCCACTGTGAAAAATATTTTCTGGTTTGACTGAGACTGCCTGGGATAACTATCTACATGATTTCATCTGTCACTGGAGGTAAGCGATGTACTATTCTCTAAGAGCAGTGAAATGAAAAAGGGAGAGGGTAACCATTCATGTGATCATCTTCTAGAGCACACATAGAGAAGTTACTAAGGCAATAAGAACCTGGAAAGAAACTACAGCTCATTAAATTTTGATCAGATAACATTTTTACATTCCCAATATTCTAGAACATCTACCATTATTTGAATACATAACGTTGATATACATATTAAATGTATTTTCTTGTTAGTGTAAGTTAGAAAAATGATAGACAAATACATTGTTTACCCTCAATAAGAGCTGTAACTAATGCAGTTATAAAGTCAGCATTTGAAGCTCCCAATAGTCTGTAATAAGACATGTGTCTGATACACATAGGAGTGTTCTAGTTTTTGAATTTTAGTTTTTGTGCAGTGTTGCAGTCGAATGGCCAGTAGGTTTTTACTTCTCCAAATTGTCCTGGTTTGGGAGAAAGATTACAATGTCATTTGAGTCTAAAACCAACACACAACTCTAGTATCTTGAAAGTGGGACAGGAGACTGAGTGTCTAAAGCCAGCATAACCTACTAACCTTCCTCTTGTCTTTGATCAATATAAAAAATAGTGAATTCTAGAAATAAAATCTATCTTTCTTAGGATTCATATCCTTTATTTCCACTTTGAGAAGTTAAAAAAAATCTTAACACAGTTATCTAAGCTGGCAGTGAGAAAATAATTTCTGAGTTATCTAAAACACTGGACTGAATTTCCATTTTCTCCTTCTTCTGTTTCTGAGGAAGTTTAAGTTTCTGAAGCCACATTTTCTTATAGACTTGAGTGTGTCTTTGTTGGTATTTGTAAGTTTGGTATACACGGTAGCTGAGCCCAGAAAGTACTTCTCTAGACATTTGGCTTTCCAGCTCATTGAAGGCTCTGCCTTTTTGGAGATTCTCTTTGCATTCTTTCTTGCTACATTATTTAAAGTTTTCTGTGTAATATATACTCAGGAATAAGAAAATTTTAGCTGACTGTCGTGTTATCTGTCATGTGTGTTGAGTAAATAATTCATTTCTCTACAGAATAAAATGAAAATATAGATAAAATCTGAAAAAGTTTACTCATAAACAAATGTTGCTGTTAGACTATAGATAAAACTGTATTTGTTTATTATTTTTAGTAATAGAAGATGGAGCTTGATGCCCTTCAATTTAAAATCTTTAATTAATTAGGGCTTATATTCATCTGTTTCCCATGGCTGTCACAAAATACTTCAAGTTGGTTAATACATATAGAAGAGAACCATTTTAGTTCACACTTTTAAAGCTGAAAACTAAGCTCAATCAGCCCATTGATTTGATCTCATGGGAGGACCTCATGATGGATATATCAAAAAGATGAGTGGAGTGATTGCATGAGAAAACAGGAAGCAGGGGTTAGATGTGCTCTTTTGTCCTAACTCCATTCTCTGGGGAACTAACTCGTGTTCTACAACTATAATTATTCCTCCCAAGGATACTGAACTCAGTGACCTAGGAACCTTGTTCAAACTCTCAGCTCTTAAATATCTAACAATGTTCTAATATTATAATACCAATGATCAAGTCTCTAAAGAATAAACTTCAAACTATAGTCTCATGGTAATAGTGTTCAAGTTTAAAGTTCATAATAAACATAGAAATTGAACTACTTTACTTCTTTCTAAATGTAATGCTAGTGTGTTAGTTTCTTTCTGACTCAAATATAATCCCAGTAAGACCCTGATGCCCAATTATAATCATTGACTGACTGATTATCGGGCATAGTATACCAATCAGTACATTTAGAAAATAGATTTCAATTTATCTTCCACTTTATTAGAATACAGTAACAGTAACAAATCTGTTAAAATAAAAAATAATAAAATAGTTAATAATAAAATATAAATACATAAAATAATTAAATAATATAAATCTCCAACTATTGGAAAATAATATTTGACAAAAAATGCAGACAGATCATATACTTAACAGAACAAACACATGAAAATGCTGACAGATTTTGGTTTAAATAAGTCACAAGAATTAAACCAAGATAATTTATTAAGTGGATATTGCATAGAACATATTAGATTCAATTACTTATCAAAATATTTAGTGTAGCCAGGCCTGGTGGCACAGGCCTTTAATCCCAGCATGTGGGAGACAGAGTCAGGTGGATCTCTGTGAGTTCGAGGCTAGCCTGGTCTACCAACCAAGTTCTAGACAGCCAGGACTATTACACAGAGAACCTTGTCTTAAAAAAAAAAAACAATAACAACAATAGTAACAAAAAAACTGAAAAAAGAGAAAGAAATATTTAACGCTGTTCATCGTATTAAAAATAAGAGATAAAGTTAGGCTTAGCAATCATATTTAATAATAAATTGAATCTGAAAATAAAAAAATAAATAGAATGTATCATCTTCTCCATTGAATTATTTATTAAAATAACAAGTCTACACTAGAGAACATATGATCCTGAGGATCTCACTGTTAGGAAAATCTAAATGGCCATTCTTATGCTAATACTTCTGAAGAGAAGAATAAAGAAATTCACTATGGATGTATGCAGACATCTGAAGGTACATACTAGAAATCTTTTTAAAAGTGTCCATTTCTAGATGACATTTATATTTTTTCTAACCAATGGGAATCTAGTCACTAGCATTTTATATTTTGTGTTCTTAAACACAATGTAGTGGTGAGTTTATTAGTTACGGTTTTCCTGAAGAAGAGAACTTAGAGAATGAGTATAATTCAAGGGAATTTATTAGAGCAGCTTACTGTTTTATGTAGTCCAACATGACTGTCTTCACAAAGCAGAAGCAGAGAATCTGGTATCTTCTCAGTGCATGAGACTGGATGCCTCAGGAGACCAAACTAACACTCGGGTCTAAAGAATTCCTGAGAACCACTGGCATTCAGTGTACATTGGACAGACGGGTGATGAATCATGTTTCTGTCAGCAGAGGGTGTCAGAAGCAACAATGACCATGGCAGTGGCAGCAGCCAGTGGATGAAAAAGTGAACAGGCCAGAATGACAATCCAGCTAAGAATAAATCCCTCAGACTCCCTTAATTCTGGGCCATGCTAGAGCATGTTTCCCATTATCAGGGCTGATCCTCCTATTCCAATGAACATAATCAAGAAAGACCCTCAAGACAGTCCCTGGAATAAACTTAACTTAGGTGAACTTTTATATGTGTGCCCACAGGCTAATCCCTGTTAACTTGACAATCAATGTTAATCATCACAATTAGAAGAAACACAGAGTTGTACTTGATTAAGAATTTGAGGTGAAAACAACTGCTTACTGGATAAATATGCAAATAAGACAGCACTTAGGCAATCATAAGCAACATTCTTCAACACCCACACTCCTCCTGACATAGTTTAACAATTATTTCTGTCTGAAACTGTTTGAAACTGTAACTATCAAGTAGAACACTGTGAATGACAAAGAATGGATGGGTGTACATGAAGCATTCTCTATTTACTAAGACACATGTAAAGTGATTCATGTATATGACTATTTTAAGTTGTCCTCACTTTGTTGTGTCTCCTTGCCTTGAATAGGTAGGTCCCAAATGAGACAGTGATTATAAAATATTCTACATACATGAGAATAGCAATTAGTTATTCTTCTCATCACAGTGACAAAATGTCTCATAAGAAGTAACAATGGGAGGAAAGACTAATTTTGCTTTAGGATTTGAGGGTATTATCCATAATGGTGTGAAAAGTAGGGTAGAAAGTATGATTTGAATGTAGCATGTGGAGTGAGGCTTCATTCTCACATCTCCAAAGACCAAAACAGGGGTATTAGGAAGTAAATACACATAGTAGACTTCAAATCCCACTGTAGAGAAACTCATTTCCTCTCATGATCTCTTCTCCAAGGTTCCACAGTCTCACAAAATAGTGAAATTAGCTTGGCAGTAAGCATTACAACACAAGAGTATATGGAGGACATTTAAAAATAATTTTGTTTTTGAGATTATAATATAATAACATTGTAGTCCCTGAGTGGCACACCGCCAACACTGTTAGAGCCCCTGTTTCTCACCCCAGACTATGCTGCTAGAGAAGTCAAAATGGCAGCTCCTGCGGCCTCCCCTGTCAAAATAGCACAACTGACTCAGGAGTTTTCCTGCCTCAGCCTGCTGTGTACTCAGGAGCTGTCCATGGTGAGGACATCTTTCCTAACTCAGTTTATTGCTGTCAAGAGACTGATCCACAAAAGCAGCACCTCCTTTCTAGTCTCTGTCAGCTATCCATGCTACAGGAAAAGGCTTCCCTGACATGGACTCACTTTGCAATCTTGGCAAATTCATAAACTTTGTAAACCCTCAAGGCAGGAAAGTGACCAGGCCCCTACCTGAGGAATTCCAGCAGCACAGCACCTCCCTAAGTCTGTCTGTCATAACATATTCAGCCTCTGTAATGTCACAAAAGTCATCGCCTGCCCCTCAGTAGGACCCAGCCCAGATAATGCTAATTTGAGGTAAAAAGTCTGGACAAAAGCCATCAATTTCTCAGGAAAAGAACCTACCAATCCCTGAACTTTCCACAGAAACCCACCAATCCTAGACTAGGAAAGCCCACCAATCTCAGAGCAGGAAAACCACCAATCCAAGGACAGGAAAGCCCACCATTCCCTGAGTTCTTCAAGTTCAAGACTTGAAATTTTACCAATCCTCCCTCTGGAAATCCCTGCCTTAGAAAGGTCCACCCCCAAGAAATCCTATATAAGTCTTGTACTTTGTTCGATTCTCTCCTGTCCTTTCCTGGGAGCAGGGGCAAGCACAGGCTGGATTCATCCATTCACACCCTGGGCTTTCCAATAAATCTCTTTTTATGAGATTTGTTGCCTGCTGAGACTCTTTCATCAGAAGAAGCAATGAAGAGAAGAAGAGAAGAAGCAAAGAAGGAGCAGGGCTCAGGCTCTTGGGCTCACCGGCTCAGCTGAAGTTGAGGAAACCCTCCCCATGTGAGCTACAATGACTGGCAAAGGAGCAGGGGTCAGGTTTTAATATTCAACAGCTCAGCAGTGGTTGGGGAAAGCCTCCTCTGTGAGCTGGAATATTCCTCCTGAGGAAGGCTCCTCTCAGGGCTGTGCAGTTCTGGACTCTGATGACTTGGGATGCCCTTCCACTGGAACATTGCCTCACCTAAAAGAGCTGTTGGTTCCTGGGCTCCTGAGTCCCAGGATAGCACCTTCTCATCTGAGCAGGCCTAACTCTAGCAGACATGATTTTCCCCTTCTCATTCCTCCATAGCTCCCCATTTTCCACTTTATGTTCTTTATCATAGTCATGATCTGTGTTTTTAAAAATTGTTGCACGCACACATGTATATACATATACATATATATATATATATATACAGATATAGATAGATAGATACAAGCACAAAATAATCTACTCTAGTGAAGAGTACACCAATTGGTTATCCAATACCAAATGTGGGGATATTTTTTTAATGAAAATTAACTTTCCTAAGTTCATGTTTATATCATAATGGAAATGCAGTAATTCTAACTTTAAAGGCCTCTAGAATTTTAGCAGTTTTTTTAGTTTAATTATTACTTCAGGTTACACCTCCATCAATGAACCCTCATTCCACCCCTCCTAGTCCTGCCCTCCCACCCTCTACCCCCTATCCCTTCCATCCCATTCCTCCAGAGTAGAGTGTCCCTACATGTCAGTCCCCTGTCTCAGTTCAGCAGTCATATGAGGGCCAAAGAGTCTTCTCATACACTGGCAGCACCACTAGGGCAAAGTATCTCATTGACAGGTAACAAAGTCTATGTTCCTGTTCTCTTTGGTTCATTGGTTGTAGTATAGTTATCCTGTACTATATAGCTAAAATACGACTATAGGTGAATAGATGCCATGTGCATCCTTCTGAGTCTGGGTTAGCTCACTCACGATGAGCTTTTCTAGTTCCGTCCATTTGCCTGCAAACTGAATGTTTTTGTTGTTTCTGATGGCTGAGTAGTATTCCATTGTGTTGACATATCACAGGTTTTTTGTTTGTTTTTATCCTGTTGAGGGACAACTGGGCTGGTTCCAGTTTCTATTACAAATAAGGCTGCTATTAACATAGATGAGGAACATAGATGTCCCTGTGGTTTGGTGAGGAATCATTTGGATGTAAACCCAGAAGTGGTATTACATGTACTTGAGGTAGAGCTATTTCAAATTTTCTAAGATATCCCAAGACTGACCTCCATAGTGTTTGCACAAGCCTGCACTCCCACCAGCAATGGAGAAGTGTTCCCCTTTCTCCACACCCTTGCCACCATGTACTGTCATTTGAGTTTTTGATCTTAGCCATTCTGACAGGTGTGCGATGGAATCTCAGAGTGGTCCTGAGTTTCATTTCTCTGATGATTAAGGATGCTGAGCATTTCTTCAAGTGTCTCTCAGCCATTAAGGATTCTTCCTTTGTGAATTTTCTGTTTAGCTCTGTTCCCAATTTTTTGGTTGGATTATACAGCATGGTATTGGTATATAAACAGACCATTGGATAAATGGAATCAAATTGAAGACCAAGAAATGAACCCACACACCTATGGTCATTTAATTTTTGTCAAAGAAGCCAAAACTGTACAATGGAAAAAGGACAACATCTTCACCAAAGGTGCTGGTCTAACTGGATGTCGACAGGTAAAAGAATGAAATTAGACCCATGCTTATCACCTTGCACAAAACTTAAGTCCAAGTGGATCAAAGATCTTAACATAAGGGCTGACAAACTAAATATATTAGAAGATAAAGTGGGGAAAACCCTTAAACTCATAGACACAGATGACAACTTCCTGAACAGAACACCAACAGCTCAGGATCTAAGACAAAATAAATAAATAAATAAATGGGATTTCAGGAAACAGAATAGTTTCTGTAAGGCAAAAGACACTGTCATTCAAAAAAAAAAACAGCAAGCTACAGATTGGGGAAAAGATCTTTACCAACCCCACATCTGACAGAGGGCTAATATCCAAAATTTACAAAGAAATGAAGAAAGAAAATGCCAAGAAACCAAATAATCCAATCAAAAAAATTTAGCAGTTTTTAACACTGTTCAGAAGTCCAAAGTCACCTCAGAGACTTAAGACAAACTCCTCATGATGAACCCTTGTGTAGGAAAACAAACATACAAAAATCAATTTATATACATCTGATTTACAATAGCATAATGTAAGCACTCCTCTTCCAATGGGAGGACAGAAATAACAAGGCAGGATCACATCAAAGTACTACCTAAATCCAACAGGGCAAACACCAAATCCTATGGCAGTATGTGCAGTGTCTGAGGGGTTATGATGATGTCACATGGCCTCATGGTCTTTGGGAGACCTGACTTTCCAGGTTCTTTTCCCATGATTCATGTGGCATTTCCACTCAATGCTTGTAGCTTTCTTTGTAGTCTTATGTTTCTGGCACCTCCAACATCATTTGTTCTGTGCTACAATGGAGGTTCTACTTTCATAGCTTTATTTACAGTTCACTCCAGAGCTCCACAGAAAGCTTGATTGTGTCACACAATGTCTTGTCACAGAGACTTTCTGCAGCCTTGGTAGACTCTCTGACCATCATCACATGTAGGGTGGCAAACTCTGCTGCCAGCTTGAGATGTGGCCTGGACTTCATGGAGCACAACTGGTACTATCTCTGTGTGTGTTCATAGCTCAGAATGGGGAAACAACTCACTAGACAGATGGTTTTCCAGCATGTGAAAGGCTCCATCTTTTCAGGAAATTTCTTTTACATTTTACTATTATATTAACAAAAAATGACGTATTTATCTGTGTGTGTATGTCTGAAAAGTATGTATTGTCACCAGCACTGGCCAGAACACAAAGTTTGGTTGCCTGGAATAGCATTGCAAGTTGTTGTGAGCTGCGTGACATGGATTCTAGGAACCAAACTTGGATCTTCTGGAAGAACCATAACCATTTGTCACCATGTTGTCATGTCTCCAGCCCTCTTACTAATTTTAAATTTTAGTCATTGAAGTAAAAGATTGTATTAAGACATTCATGCTTTATGTCATTGTACCTTATGCTTTCATGCTCATAGTACTATTCTCCAGGTCCATTTTCTTGCCTCCTTCTAAGTCTCTGTCCTTCTCATGCCTTTCTTCCTTCATTCCATCACTCAATGCCTGTCTTCTTGCCTTCATCAGAGCTGTACCAATGTAATTATATTACTATTTATTAATTCTGTATTTATTGCTTGCCATTAGTCGTGTGAAATCAAAAGATACAAATAAAATACACTTATTGTTCCTGAAAGAAACCAATATATGTGCATGAAAACATAATATTACAAAAGCTTATATTATATATATATCTTTGTTATGTCTCTTCTCTTTGAATTTTAATATTTTGCTAGTGACCAGTACTTATAGTTCATTTATTGTCACATTCTCAAATATCATTTCATACTCATTTACTTGATGTGTGTGTGTGTGTGTGTTTGTGTGTGCATTTATCTCTATGTGTAGCTGTACATGTAGAAGGAGCAGCATGTGAGCCATGATGGGCACAATGCGACCAGTGGGCATCTTTCAGTAGGCTCTATACATTCATCCTGTGGGATTCAAACATCAGGCTCAAGAAACCAGGCCTGGTGGTATATACCTTTATACATCTCACTGACTTTCAAGTATCATTTCAAATAAAAGATAAAAACCAATGAGTATTGTTAGCTTTTTCTAAACCAAACATGATTTATGTTAATGAAATAAGAACTAATCATATTAATTATATTTTATCAATTATTTAACATATGCTATATTTCCACTAGATGAAAATTCTTTAATATATGATATTAACTACAATACTTAAGGTGCATTATTTCTCATTATTCTCAACTTGAAAACATGTGGAAGAAGTGTAACTTTTCTTAATAACAAATATTTTCCTCTTATCATTTATGAGTGAATGTATGTTAAGTCATTTAGACCAAGTCAGTTGAGGACAAAAGTAAAAGCATACTGATTGCTTCACAGATGCCTACAATTTAAAAACTACTAAGAAAGTATACTAAAAGTCACCCTGTACTGTTAAGTGTTTTTGCTAGTCTACTAAAATAAATAAAAATCTGTCAAGAATCATTAAATTGGCATGAAATTCTAAAACTCACAATTTTCCAGATGAACTTAAATATCACCCTGTACCCCTGAGGATTTCAATTGTTATATAAACAGGAGACTGATAAATGTACCTGATTCTTAATCACACGAATTTTGCTTTTTCGACATTAAATCTGTTGTAACTTTAATACAAATTTTTTTATGATAGAGACCATAGGCATTTTCCAAATAAATATAATTCTCGTACATATATTATAATAACCCACAAAATTACACCATATAAGTGAGTATTTTTAAAAGTCCAGGTTTTCTCCAGGAAAAGTTAATATAATGCAATTTTTAAACAATCAGCGCAGACATAACTAGCGATCTTACTGACAGTAATTGACTGTGAATGTTCAGTCATAGATGGACATATCTATCAAACTCTTCCACTCCAAGACTCAGGGAAAATTTTAGAAGAGGGAGTAGAATGTACAAACTGCATTATGGTGAGGTGTGTTGTGAAAATGCTGTATTCCAGACATGGCAACTCTGTGGTACAAATAAACCAAGAACATCTGTGATCATCTGTGTAAGACCTCAACAGAACAAGCTAACTAAAAATTCTAGCATGGGTGGGAAAGAGGTATCTAGGGCTCTACTTCAGCTAAAGGACTATTTGCAGTTGGTGGCTCCTGAGGATGGGAGAGTCACTATTCATGTGGGTGTGGCCACCGGTAGTTTGTTCATGTTCATCTGGTGCCTTCATACCTATTCAAATACAGGCAGCAGTAACTGGACTTAATGTATCATATTAAAGATAAGAAAGAAAGGGCATAAATTTGGAAGGAAGAAATATGAGTGGTGGGATATACATAGTTGGAGGGGAAAAGTAAAAGGTAGATATGACCAAGATAGGTTGTATGTATAAAATTCAGAAATAATCAGTTTTAAAGAATAATCAAGCTCAGAAAGCTAAAAAAATAATAGTAATCAACTGAAACTAAATCTTTGCTCAATTATTTTCTGTTTTGTAGATCAGCTCTTAACCTGAGGTTTCCCATATTGTTGAATAAGACTTATCTAAGAATAAAAAAAAATCCTAACTTTTAAGATATTTACATTATCTCATAATTGTTTATTGGTTCACATATTAGGATGCTTCTATTTTATGGCTTGCTTTCCACATGTGACTCTTGTAAATATTGAGTCCATAAAAGTATTGCCAAATCACAGGTAATATTAAAGATCTTAAGGTTAAGTTATTTAATATTGAATCTGTTTTTGTTTTATTTTTGTAGTTCTTTTTTATTTTAGATACCTTTTAAATTTTTTTCTCAATTTTAACATGCCTTGGCCTGAATTGTGCAAACATAGCCCATCTAAACTAGCTCATAATTCTATTATCCAAATATGACCCCATATATATACATACATCTCCTTTGACTGACTGCCATTCTCCACACTATGGGAATGTTCCTGGCCATGTGGAATGAGGTTCTTTTTTCTTAACCCATAGTGTGTGTCCTCCTTCTTCCTGCTGCTGGCTGGAATGAATTAATCCTCTGTATAAAGTGCAGGCTTCCTTTTCTAATCTCAGCAAGTCCCACCTTTTTCTGTTTTTGCCCAATCTCAGGCCTCAGCATTTATTTTACTAATCAGAGTCAATTAAGTAACAGACAGTAAACAGGGCCAATTAACATTTAGAATGCTTAACATTACCCCATCAATTCCCTCCTTTTGTCTTAAAAAAAAAAAAAGCTAAGTTTTTTAACTCATATAGTAAAAACAGTAAGAACAATATGAAACAATCAAGAAAACCATATATAAAGTTACGCACATAATATATAGCCTATTTGTATCAGGCAATCTTGAAGAAAAAAATCGTCTATCTTGGTGTGTCTAAATTTCTGAACCTAAATAATTTCTGTCATATCCTATATTTATAAACCTAAAGATTTTATTTAGACTTGAAAATATCATTTTAAATCCTAAACAACTCAAGTTCAATTGAAATTTATAACTATTATGACTTCAACCACATCAAAGACATAAGAAAGATAGTTATTATTTGAGTGAGTAGGAAGCACAGGAGAGCAGCTTCCAAAAAGAAATATGATAGTTTATTGCCTAGACAGTTCCAAATATCTCTTGATATCGTTGGAGCATCATCTTCAGCCTTCTGGCAAAGCATTTTTCACAGACTAAATTGTGCAGCAGGAAATAATAAGGATTTTCCCATTCTGTCTCTGCAGAATCAGGACATCGAATTACCTGCATTTAAGATCTGATCCATATTTGGGCTGTATATAGTCTGTTGAGAGAGCAGAGGCATTTTTGCCCAATAGGAATTATCTCCTGATGGGAGATTTGTTTTTGATGCTCATTGTCTTCTTCCAAGTCAAATGGGAGCTGTCAGGAGCTGACTGTCTTAAGTCCAAGAATTATTAAAATAATAAAAACACCTTTAAAGGCCATTTTCTGGGCCTTTAGGGTTGTGAAGACATCTATCGATTTATTTATAAATCTCCCTATCATCTATCTTCTATCTATCTATGAACAAACTGTATATTTTTAACAATTTACTATCTGTTTAACTTATTAAGTTTATTTTGTTATAAATTAAGACTAGTATTTGATATGACCAGAAGCTCAACTGGCCAGTCAACTTGTATTATCCAGACTCCCAAATAGATTGCAATAAGCAACCCTTAAAAGGATTTGAAGTAAACCTGTACTTTTAAACGATTTGTATAGGCACAATACCTTATATAAGTTGAAATATGCATATTATGTGTCTAAATATAAAATTCTATACCAATGAATCAAAATTTAACCCTTTTCTTGTATCAACATTCAAAATTCTATACCAATGTATTGAAAGATAACCTTACTTGAGAATAACAAGAGTTTTGAGTTTCAGAGCAGATGCAATAATCTATCCGTATATCTTATCATTTCTATATTATGTATATATTCCCCCTCTTTTTCTTTTCAAGTCTTTTCCCCCTATGTAAGAGAAAAAGAAGGATAGAGAAAAGAAAAAGAGATCTCCAAGTCTATCTTTCTATACCCTGCTTAACAAGACCATATAACAATTTGTAACAATTCCCCCTAAACAACATCTATCATCCACCCCACTTTTTGGGAATGGGATGTTGGTCTCTCTCTAAACTGTTTCCTGCTGAACTGGGTATCAGAAAAACTGATTGAGGAACCAAATAAAATAGAAAAAAATGGTTAATCAAGTTAATTGCAACATTTGTTGTCTAGTCTCTATGTGCTCAGCAATTTGAATGTCCTAAGCAGTTTGTAGTCCAAGCTGGACTTTGAGTAGGAAAGTTCAGAGCTTTTTTGAAGTCCTTGTTGGAACAGTCTTTGAGGCTGGGCCATTTTAGCAAGCCATTTTGAAGTTGTTCTGGATGCAGATTTTGGAGGAAACAGCTATTGAAGCAGTCTACGAGGCTGGATCATTTGGGTTACTTATCTTCTTTGGACTCTGGTCCCATTATTCTGAAAATATATAATTTCTCCCTAGTAACATATAGTTCTGTAGTTATCAAAATGCATTGGATATGCAGCATGCACAAATCAATTAAGGAATATTTTCTGTGCTTTGTTTGAACAAAAGAAAGACATTTGTAAGTCTCCATTCATGTTATGTAAAAGGATGATGTGTAATAGTATTACATATATATGCTATATATAATCTACTTTAAATTGAAAATACAGTATAAGATTGTATGGAGTTAAGTATTTCTCTCCACAGTTGACATAAATTTATTAATTGATTAAAACAAGTTTATTCTGTGTTGTTCTGGCTTTTTGTAGATTAAATTGGCCTCAAACTCAAAAGGAACCTATCTGTCTGTCTTTATCTCCCATGTTTTGGGATCAAATGTATGCATTTATATTTTTCCTTTCCTTTTCTCCTTTCTTTGGAGATTTAATTTCTATGTGGATATATCTCTCCTTATTGAGACAGGGTTTCTCTTTGTAGCTTGAGCTGTCTTGATTTGCTCTGTAGAGCTCTGAAGGTTAGGTTGGCCTCAAACACACAAGGAACCTGTTTTTTCCTTGTCTTCCAAGTTGTGAGATCAAAGTATGAATTTAAATAATTGAATTAACCTTATTAAACAATAACATTAGTTAAACCATTTTGTATTAGTTTGAGTTCCAATTCTCCCATGGAAACTTCATTCTTAAGGAGATTGGTGTAGAATAGCATGATGTGCTATTTTATGTTAGCTTTTCTTAACTGTTGGCTGTGGGAGGCATGCTGTTTGCATGTTATTCCCCAGCCTAACTCTGAGTTCTTACATTGGTTAATCTCTCTCTCTCTCTCTCTCTCTCTCTCTCTCTCTCTCTCTCTCTCT
>CAJQZJ010031994.1:221149-245013 GCA_907164525.1 Lophiomys imhausi | reverse complement strand
TCTCTCTCTCTCTCTCTCTCTCTCTCTCTCTCTCTCTCTCTCTCTCTCTCTCTCTTTGAGACAGGATTTCTCTGTGTATCTTTGTCCTGAATTCACTTTGTAGACCAGGATTACCTTGGTGAGGGCAGGGATCCACCTGTGTTTGTTTCCCAAGTGTGGGATTAAAGGAGGACACAATCAAGCCCAGTGATTAACATATCTCCTTCAGGGGAAAAATGCCTCCCTTACTGGGAGCCCCACACCTAAGGATACTGGCTTGTGACCCCTTTTCTTTACGTAAATTTAAGATTATGGGTATTTATCCATTAGATCAGTAAAGACATTATTAAATTTAACATCAAAGGAAAAATGTGCCATTTTTAAATTATTCTAGACTGTCTTTAGGAAGCAGCCTTATCTTATCAGCAGAGTTGCCGCCCTGCCTTCATTGTTTAAACCAGGCTTGTCTAGATCCAGAGATCTGTCTGTTTCTTCCTCTAGTGTGATAGGATTAAAGGATTAAGGGTGTGTGCCAGTACCACCCTGCTCTAATATTTCACTTAAATACCAGATTTTAGTAACTGTAACTCAGAGAGCAACTTTGAACTGTAATGACAATTCAAAATCTGCCCAAAATCTTCAAAAATCTCTTATGTTTTAGCAAAGCCAAACCAGAAGAATATCCTTTCTACCTCCTGCTATAGGAAAATCAAAGACTACTAAACAAAAGTCAAGCAAAGAAAACATTCCAAAAGCCTTGGTATGTCTAACCATGCCATCCCAGGCTGCAATTAAGGTTGTGTTCATTATTTTTTGGAATCTAGTTGCAACTGTATTTCATTGGTGGAGACTTTCCTGAAAACCCTGAGAAGCACCTCATAGCCAGGGAGCTCTTAGCTCCAGCTGCCATCAATTTTGTATTATCTATTGGGAAGGGCCCCCCTCCTTCCTCCAATATCATTGTTGGCAATTTAGCATTCCATCTATAAATTCTTTCCTTTAAGACTCTCCTAGTCTGAGCTTTCTCAAAAAAGATACACAAAACAAAAATTTTCAGGGTAAAAATCATTTGCATGCTTAGAGAACAAACTCAATTGGAATCCAAATGTATTGAGACATTATGAATTCCTCCATTTTAAAAATAAATTTATTAGTTGCTTCAGGTTACATCTCCATCATATTGTTCTCTTCCCCCACCTTCCAAGCTCCGACCTCCCACCCTCTACCCCCAAACCCTTCCATCCCACTCCTCTGGAGTGGAGTGTCCCTACATAACAGTCCCCCGTCCCAGTTCAGAAGTCATATGAGGGCAAAGAGCCTCCTCATACAATGGGGCCCTGCAAGCCAGTATCACCAATGAAAAGTGTCTCATTGCCAGGGAGAGAAAACTAAACAAACAAACAAAGTCTATGTCCATGTTCCCTTTAGTGCTTTGGTTGTAGTATAGATATCCTGTACTACATAGCTAAAATCGACTATAAGTGAATAGATGCCATGTGCATCCTTCTGGGTCTGGGTTAGCTCACTCAGGATGAGCTTTCTAGTTCCATCCATTTGGCTGCAAATTGCATAATTTCATTGTTTCTGATAGCTGAGTAATATTCCATTGTGTAGATGTACCACAGTTTTTTATATTTTTGGTTGTGAGCCTAGCCTTTAACGGCTGAGCCATCTCTCCAGCCCAAGTACCACAGTTTTTTAATTCATTCTTCAGTTAAGGGACATCTGGGTTGTTTCCAGGTTCTAGCTATTACAAATAAGACTGCCATGAACATAGATGAGGAAGCTTCCTTGTGCTTCGGTGAGGAGTCATTTGGCTGTATACCCATAAGTGGTATGGCTGGTTGCTGAGGCAGAGCTATTCAATGTTTTTGGCAGACTGACCTTCATAGTAGTTGCACAAGCCTGAACTCCCACCAGCAGTGGAGGAGGGTTCCCCTTTCTCCACATCCTGGCCAACATGTGCTGTCATTTGAGCTTTTGATTTTAGCTATTCTGACAGGTGTGAGATGGAATCTCAGAGTCATCTTGAGTTGCATTTCTCTGATGATTAAGGATGTTAAGCATTTCTTCAAGTGTCTCTCAGTCATTAGGGATTCCTGCTTTGTGAATTCTCTATTTAGCTCTGTTCCCCATTTTTTTGATTGGATTATTTGGTTTCTTGGCATTTAATTTCTTGAGTTCTTTGTAAATTTTGGATATTAGCCCTCTGTCAGATGTGGGGTTGGTGAAGATTTTTTTCCCAATCTGTAGGCTGCCATTTGGTTCGAATGACAGTGTCTTTTGCCTTATAGAAGCTTTTCAGTTTCATGAGGTCCCATTTATTGATTGTTGTTCTTAGGTCCTGAGCTGTAGCTCTCCTTATGTACTAAAAACTGGCAGCCTTCTAAAGAGAGCTTGAGAACAGAATTAACAGCCTAGATTAAAAATGGAGGAATTCTGAACTCATTGACAGAGACTTCCTCCATTTTTAATCTAGGCTGTTAATTCTGTTCTCAAGCACTCTTTAGAAAGCTGCCAGTTTTTTAGTACATAAGGAGAGCTAAGCTTTAGCTCTCCACCTTTGCTGCAAGGCAACAGCTTTTGTTAAGGTAGTCGTACCTTTGAATACATTTGGGTTCGGTTCCTCGGTCTTTGGCTAGGAAACTGGCTTTTACCCTGGCCTTCTCATGCTGTAAGCATGGATTCTAATTTCTGTAGTTGGGCACCATATGTAAAAAAATAACAATAAAAAATAAATTAATTAAATTATGTTTGGCCCCATTTGTACAAAAAAAAAGCCCTAAATTATTTACTAGTATTTAGGATATTTAATTGATTCAGCACCTGTTAATACTTAAGCCGCCATTATAAGTGAATACACACAGTCACCACATGAATTTTAACAAGTCTTGGCCTGAATTGTGCAATCCTAGCCCATCTAAGCTAGCTCTTAATTCTATTACCCAAATATGACCCCATATATACATACGTCCCCATGGACTGCCATTTTCCATTCTATGCTGATGTTCCTGGCCATGTGGAATGAGGTTCTTTTTTCTAACCCATGGTGAGTGTCCTCCTCACTTTTTAAATTTTAAATATATCTATATGTGTGCAAAAAAAGGTTTATGACAATGAATGACACAGATACCTTGAAGCTGGAATTACAGGCCATTATGAGGCCCCTAATTAGTACTAAGAACAAAATTTGGGTCTTCTGCACAATAAAGTAATCTTAATCACTCAAACATTTGTGTAGCCCCTTGTGTTCCACTTTGTAACATTATCAAACTTATCAATTATTCTTATTCTATAGAAAAATTATATTTAAATAGCAAAAATAATTTCACTCCACCCCAAGTACATACACACCAACATGCCTTTTCTGAAAGATATGTTTTTTTACTTGTTTACACTGTCTAAAGTCACTGAGGGCAATGCAGTTCCATGCATGTGTTACTATACCACCACCTCAAAGGACCACCAGCTTTGTTGATTTCTATTTCTTTTTTTATTTGGGGCTGCTTGCTGCTGTGAAATTAACTTTAAATGTGAAATATTTTTAAAGTAAAGCTTCGTTGCAAGGGTTTTCGGAGATGAGTAATTGCACAAATTATACCACAAATACCCCTGTCCTAGTTTCTAATTGTTTTAATGAAAGATTTGCATTTTTCTATTCCCTTAATATACATCATATTTATCTTGATTTATTTTATGAATAATAACTAGGTCTTAAACTAAACTTGTGAAATAGTCAGGAGAAAGCCACAGATTCCATTTTCTTTTTCATCCTCTCATTGCTTCTCTACCATTTTCCTATCTTGGACTTCTGCCTTTGTGATCCTTCTTTTATTTATATTCTTACCAATTTCTCTGTATTAGAACATTCTCTCTACTTCTTTATATTGAATAAATAAGAGTGACATTGATGTGTATTTTGAGTGTATGATGTACTTTTAAAATTTTTATCATTATTTTTTACATTTGAACCAAAGTTTCCCTTCCCTCCTCTACTCCCAGTTCCTACTGATACCTCTCCTCCACCTCTCTCCCTAGCCAGTCCTCCTTCATTTTTCTTCAGGGAAGGGCAGGCTTCCATGGATATAAATCAAACATGCTATCAAGTTGTAGTAAGATTAGGCATCATTCCTCTTATTAAGCTGGATGAGGTCAGGCAACCCAGTAGAAGGAAAAGGGTCTCAAGTGCAGGAAAGAGTCAGAGGTAGGCTTTGCTCCCACTGTTAGGAATCTCAAAAGAAGACCAAGCAACAGAATTTTAATATATATGCAGAAGGCCTAGGTCAATCCCATGCAGGCTCTCTAGTTGTTGGTTCAGTCTTTGTGAGACTTTGAGTCCAGAGTAGTTGATTCTGTGTTTTCTTGTGGTATCCTTTACCCCCATGACTCCTACAATCCTTCCTCCCCACTTCTTCAGATTTCTTGAGCTCCTTCTTGTAACCGAACTTTTAAATTATTATTTAACACTTATTTATTTATTACTAAATTCACTTATAATAAACACCAACAATTTCTTATCTATTAATCCTATAAATTCCTACAACCCCTTTAACCTATCCACTAAACCTATTGATAATTATAACAACTACTTTCATAACCTTTTAGAATGATACAGTCTCTGGGGCAGGTCCTCAGTCGTCAGGAACACAGTCTTTGTTGTAGATTCTTTAACGCACTTAGCAGTCCTTTTTCTGGATCTCTCAGATGCAGGTTCATCAGGGTAAGTTGGTTATTGCAGTCTCACCTTAAATAAGGCTTCATGCTTTCTTCTCTGTGGGAGACCCCAGCCATCTGCAGGCCAACTTACTTCTTTTGAATCAGGAACTCAGCTGCTCTGCCACAGTCCTTAAAGCCAGGCACAGTTTCCCCTATGCCACTGATCGGACAGATCAAACCCCTCCAGGCAAAAGCTGAGCCACAGGGTCCAGTCCTTGGCCTTTTGGTGTCTTGCTCAGGCTTTCTTTGCTCACCGGCTTCTTTCTGCTTCAGGGAGAGAGCTGGCCATCAATGGCCAGCCCTTTTTTCAGCAGGACTCTTGGAGCTCTCTAGCATCAGGGGCCTCTTCTTTTTCTGGGCTCCATGCACTGTCCTTAAATAGGAGGAACTCTATTTCAGCTTAATTTGGGCTCCACCCACTTAGCAGCTGAAAACAATGTCAGGCCAGATACTTTGTTTCTTCAAGTCTATTGAGTCTTTCCTGTTTTTCCTGACTTCAACCTTGTTTTTCAGTCTATTAAGTCTTTCCTGTTTTTCCTGACTTCATGCTGATAATGTTGTTCATGCCCCGAGTTAAGAGACAGTATCAGAAACTCCTATATATTTTCTAAATCTAATTTATCTAACCTCTACACCTCCTAATGTTTGATTGTGCATCTCTCCATGTGTTTTCACAAATTACTGGATGAAGCCTCTCTGATGACAATTGGATTAGGCACACTCTATGAGTACAGCAGAATATCATTAGACATCCTTACATTGACTTTTTTTTTCTAGTAGTGTTTGGTTCTATCCTAGGTCTCTGAGCCATCAGACCTCTGATTTCTGGCCCTTCAGGCAGTGTTAAGGGTAGATTCCTTCTTGTGGGATGGGTCTCAAGCTGGACCAGTCATTTACTGGTTATTCCCATAATTTCTGTGCTACCTTTACTTCAGCATATTTTATAGGAAGGATAAGTACTAGATCGAAGGTTTTTGTGGCTGGGTTGGTGACGTAATTCCTGCACTGGAAGTCTGGCCTGATGAGAGGAGATGGCTAGTTTAGGCTCCCATTGCTAGAAGTCTTAGCTAGGGTCACTCTTGTAGATTCCTGGGACTTTCCATTCCACTAAATTTTTAGTTCATCACTGAGATAACCCCCAAGTCCAGTTGTCTCTCTAACTGTTCTATCCATCTTCCCCAACATTTTATCCTTCCTGTACCCATCCTTCCCCTACATACCACCCAAGATATCCATTGTAATTCTCCTTCCCATGGAGATATATGGATTTCTTTTGTTACTTAGCTTCTCTGTGCTTTGTGGTATGGTTATTCTTTACTTTATATATAATAAACATTTATGAGTACATACCATCTTTATGTTTCTAACTCTGAGTTTTTAGATGATGTCAGAAGCATGTTGATCTTGTTATGTTTTTTTTTCTATTTGAAAAATCTGATGATTGAGCTGTGGACGACATAAAACATTTCAGTTGCTCAATTTTAACCTTCTCCAGACAAATTCCACCAGAGAACCAGTATAACTCATAAACACATTCAGCAATGTCGCTGAATACAAAATTAACTCAAAACACAATATTGAAAGTCCTTCTTTATACAAAAGATAAATGGGCTGAGAAAGAAATTAGGGAAACAGCATCCTTCACAAGAGCCACAAAAAATATAATATACCTGGGGGTAACTCTAACCAAGCAAGTGAAAGACCTGTATGAGAAGAACTTCAAGTCCTTGAAGAAAGAAATTGAAGAGGACATCAGAAGATGAAGAGATCACCCATGCTCATGGATAGGTAGGATCAACATAATAAAAATGGCTCTCTTACCAAAAGCATTATAGAGATTCAATGCAATTCCTATCAAAATACCAACACAATTCTTTATAGACCTGGAAAAGACAATTCTCAACTTCATATGGAGTAATAAAAAACCCAAAATAGCTAAATCAATCCTGTACAATACAAAAACATTTGGTAGTATCACCGTCCCAGATTTCAAGCTATACTATGGAGCAATAGTAATAAAAACAGCATGGTATTGGTATAGAAACAGACCAGTTGATCAATGGTATCAAGCTGAAGACCCAGAAATGATCCCACACACTCATGGTCACTTATTTTTTGACCAAGAAGCCAAAAACCATACAATGGAAAAAGGACACCATCTTCAACAAATGGTGCTGCTCTAACTGGATGTGGACATGTAAAAGAATGCAAATATACCTTGCACAGAACTTATGTCCAAGTGGATAAAAGATCTTAACAGAAAGCCAAACACACTAAATATAATATAAGAGAAAATAGGAAAAAGCTTCCAGATAAGTTAAAACTGTAAACTTTTCAAAGGAAAAATGTATTATCAAGAAAGACAAAGGAATTATGATTGAATTACGTAGTTACATGATCCCAAAAATTATCATGTGAGGGCATCCTTGTATTTTTCTTCATCATTGAACAATGACAAAGCCTTTATTTTGGAATTGATATTGGTCAATTCCATGTTGATGCCTTTATTTTCAATTCCCCTCAGTGCATCTGACTTTCTGCAAAGACTCAAATGAATGCAGGGATCATGTCTAGTGTGTGCCTAGTTCTGTCCATAGAAATGGATACAGTGCTGTAACTAGTAATAATTAATTCAGACTGCTTCCCATTAAAGTTCAAATGAGTTCTTGTGAGCATAAAGGTGTTTCATATGCATGGTCCTGATCAAGAACTATGCAGACATATGTAACATTACCATGAAAAAAATTATCTGGGAAACTCCAGCATTGAAATTTAAGGTTACGGGAATGCAAACTTGTACAACCACTGTGGAAATCAGTCTGGCAATATCTTAGGAGACTTGGAATAGCTCTACTTCAAGACCCATCCATACCACTCCTGAATACACATCCAAACTGATTTCTCTCCAAACCACAAGGACATCTCCTCAACTATGTTCACAGCAACTTTATTTGTAATAGGTAGAAACTGGAAACAAACCAGATGTCTCTCAACCAACGAATGCATAAAAAAGCTGTGGTACATTTATACAATAGAATACTACTCAGCTAACAGAAACAAGAAAATCATGCAATTTACTGCCAAATGAATGGAACTAGAAAAGCTCATTCAGAGTGAGCTAACCCAGTCTCAGAAAGATGCACATGGTATCTATTCACTTATAACTGGAATTTAGCCATATAGTATAGGGGTAACTATCCTACAACCAACAGACCAAAAGGAACAAGAACATAGACTTTGTTACTTGTAGTGGGGCACTTTGCCCTAGTGGAGCTGCCATGTAGGTCCTCAGTGCAAAAGGAAGCTCTTAGCCCTCATAAACTGCTAAACTGAAGGGGGCTGATATATAGGGCACCCCACACTTGAGGAGTAGGATAGGTGGGAGAAAAGGGAGAGGGTGAGTGGTGGGCCTGGGAGAGGTAGAGGGAAGGGACTGTGATGGAGATGTAACTTGAAGTAATAAATATGTCACACATGTGACATATATTTTACCTAAAGTCCTGGCAAGTACTTGCTGTAATAAATATATATTTAGCTTATTTCTCTTATATAAACTCATGCTTTTATCTATTTTAGAGATCTTTGATCACTAGAAATGATCTAATTCCTGAAACTATGTAAAATCGTACATCTAGTCTTTTATTTGATGATGTATTTATTTCATTTCATGGTTATTTTATTTCACTAATTTATTTAGTTATTTACTTTAAATTATTCTATACATTCAGTCATGTCTGCTTATTCGGAATTCCACCCATTTAATTTAGATGTCATTTTCCTATGCCTATCCAATTGTCACACACACACATACACACACATTTCCCTATAGCTGACTTTGCCCTTTCTTGGTTTCCATAATGAAGCTTACATTTCTAAGTAAACATACCTCAGGTTTGGTTAGAAAAATGTCAAATCATTTTTAACCTGTGAGATTATATTTAACATCTTTAACTTATTTGATTACATTATTTAAATATTTGTTTAACGCTGCAAGTCTCATCTGTTTCTTATTTTGTGGTATTTGTTCCAAGCTTTGTCAGTTTCTGTCAATTTCCTGTATATTGTGTGGTATTACATGGCTCTCTGCCTTTAAGCACTTTTTTCATTGTGTTTCGGGAGCTCTATATTGTTCCTTTGCTGAAAGATACCTGCTTACCTTTGGACTCACAGATAAACTACCACACTCATCCTTGATAATGTCAGATCCAACAGGGAATTAGTTGCTTCATTTTCTGTAACAATGATATCAAGGAGTGTAATCACCATCTTTTGTATGCCATGGAGCTTCCACTGTGGTTTAATTCCTCTTTCTGAATACCACTTCTTCAGGTGTTAAAAGTTCTGTCCAGCCAAAACAAAATAAGCTGTGGACTATCTAACCAGGCCTTTCAAAACCACTCTGAAAGAATGTGTGCCTGCATGAATGGATTTGTAAAATGTTTATTCATATTTCATTTCTTTTACTTTTATTTTCGTGGGCTGTAACTCCATTCACTTAGTCAAACTAATTCTTGTCCATTTGCTTCTTTTTTAAAATTGATTCTTTCTCTCTACAGTTGAAGGATGGGATTTTTGTTGCCCAGTGATAAGCTTGCCACTGATGCAACATCTCCAATTGGAGATTCTTCGATGCTCATCTTCTACTTGGAGTAGAATAGGGGGTGCTGTCAGGAGCTTACATGCCTCAATATCAAAAAATCTTAAGTTAAGAAAACATCTTTGAATGCCATATTCTGCAGATCTCTTGAGGTTATTGAAGACCACCTATCTACTTCTGTACTGTCATTCCTTAGTTTTGGAAGCTGCTGGCCCTGCACTTCCTGTATAATCAGATATATTTATCCTTCTAAGGTCTATGATGTGGTTGAAGATTAGATAGTTATAGTCTCATAGTTAATTATGAGTTGTTTAGGAATTAAGAGGGTGTTCTCGATCTAAGAAGATGTTTTTAAGATGGTGATGCAAGTTAGGATGGAAGCTGAGTTGGATTTTGAACTTTAAACTCATGGAGGTGGTTGGATAGTAGAATGTTAAAGTCAGTTGCCAAATACGTATGGACTGGACATTGGGAATGTATGCTAAGCCTTATAATTTTCATAATTGTGGCCTAATTATTTCTGTTGTTTTGTATTGTATTTATTATTATCAGAGATAATAAGGACCATAGATACCAAAATGGTGCTTGTTGGCAGTCTAGCCCACAGAAATCAAAGTGAATTCAAGAGGCAGCACCACACACTACAGACACCCATATGGCTTTCACTGATAACTCCAGCCATGGGCATAAATTTGCCCCTTGGCTGCAACAAGACCATGGGCCCCAACATGGCATTGCCCTCAGCTGCAGCATGGCCCTCAGATATCAACAAGGCCTCAGGTGGCACCACAGACCACGGACATCTTCATTGCCTTGGATAGGAACACAGTCCATGGGCATCAACATGGCCCACACCATCGTCTCTGGGGGCCATACAGACTATGGACACAAAGGTGAACCTCTGCTGCAGCTTGGTCCATGGGCCCCACCAGAGCCAGATCAACATCACGGGCCATGGATAGAGGCATGGCCTTCAGTGGTAACACAAGACAAGTAGGTCACGTACACTGCAGCAGGCCCATGGAATCCAGGGCAGCACAGCCCACAGACATCAACATGACCTCAGGCAACAATATAAGGCGTGTACATCAACATGGGCTTTGGAGTCAGCCCAGGCCTCGGACATCGACTTGATTCAGCCCTTCTCCACTGTGTAAGCATTGCTCCTTTCCTCCATTCTTCCCACACATCAATTGCACATTCATTTGTTGCAGTGGCATTGGAAACTGTAGCATATCACTCAATATATTTTTTTTTACCTACACAGTTCTAAATCACTACAAGTCATCAGTCTGGCCCAAGGACTATGATCTCCAAAGCACCATAAATACTGGGCCATTACTGAGACCTCCCCATCAAAGCCATGTTTCAGGTCCCCACTCTTGGTGGTGACGATGTGCTCCCAGTTCCCTGACCCAGAGCACTGACTCCTTCCTGCCGACCAGCAGCATGCAGTTGGAGCAAATGTAGTAGGTGTTAGAGTTGACCAATGGAAAATATTGGATCTGGGCATGAATAGCAGACGATTTTGTCAGGTCTGTGCAGGGAACGCTTATGAACTTTCCTTTGGGGAAAATATTCAATGAAATCTAATAATAGAGTAATTACACCTAATACTCTTGCTCATTTGCTATTTCTATACATAGTCATGTGACCACATCGAACTACAAGAGACATCAAAAATTGCTGGTAGACCAGTATTAAATGGTGAAATGTTATAAAAATTAAAAAAATTATACCTTACACTCTACTCATCAAATATTATATCTTCTCAAACCATGTTATCTTAACCTATAGCCAACTATCTAGCATACTATTGAAGGAGTAAAAGTGTTTTATTTGTAGTTGAATACATTTTTCATGTAGGGAATTATAAACAATCCTCAAAAACCTACCAGACTCAGTAAGAAAATTTAACATAGCTTCAGGATAGAAATTCCGTGCCAATAAGCAATTTAAAAAAAACATAAATATAATAAAATATTTACCTTGTATTTGTCTTATCAAAAAATTTCAAGACTTATATAGGAAAAGTGAAAGCATTATTGAAATAAATGAGACTGGAGTAAATAGACCGAAGGGCTACTCTTATAGGAGATATATGGCTGTGGAGATTTTTATTATTCTTACCGTGATCTACAGATTCAAATCAACTTCAATAATTCCCAACAGATCATTTTATTGTTCTGATAACATCTGCATTCTACTTTGTACAAATACACAAAGGAATTGTATACTTTTAGAAATGGCAAAGCTGAAGGTCCCAAATTACTTGGTCTAAAGGCTTTTTAAAAAGTTGTTTCTATGAAGGATTACATATAATACAGAGAATAGTTTCAATATTAGTTGCACGAGCCAGTCATAAATGATTCTTCAGAAAAAAGGCACATCAGAGAAGGGAGAGTGAATGGTTGGGTTATATACGGCATACTTGATAGTTGTAGGTGAAGAGAAAGAAACAACAGAATTATGGAACAAATGGAATGTTAGCAATAGTAATGAGCTGGAGTAGGGAGATCCAAATATGTTTTTCATTGCATTATTTTGGGAAACCCATGAGGAAACATGGTGAGGTGTGCATCAGTTAGGTAAATATGTAGGTGTGCATTCTGAGAAAAGATGATTTCAGACTCAGAAAGATTTCCACGTCTGGAGCAGAAATTCTGAGATTCAATCCTTATATCTGCAGTCAATGACTGAATTTTGGATCTAGCCTTATTGAATATCAAATTTTGCATCAAATATAATTTCAAAAAATTGTATAAATAAGCGGCAAATCATTTTTAAAGCCTTATCTGCTGTATACTTTCAGAGCGGCACACATGGCACCAATGTTACTTCTCTCCATCTAATGCTTTTTCCTTTATTACAACGTCATTATACTGAGATCATTAAAGAAACAAGTGATTTACGCTCTACCCCTGACAGTAGTAGTAATGATAAAGTGATTATCATTTTAAAAAATCACATGGTAATATCTTCACAGTAGGAAATCTTGAGAAACACTAGGATGTTCAGCATTTTACCTTCTCCATGTTTTTCAGTTGCTTTATTGATGTGAATATTTTCCTGAATATGATGTTCTTCATCTCATGTATAAAAAATATGGCTTAAATGTATCCCTATTGCAAGTAGTAATGCAGTTGACCTTATCTTATCTGTACATATATCCATTTCCACAAAATAGTATAGGGAAAAAAATCTCTAAACTTTATCTCTATTTGAAAAATTAGTAAGATTCCTTATAAAATTGTGCAATTTTATTGATAGCACATTTAAAAGATTGCCAATAATTTATTAGTAATAAGGTAAATAATTGTTATTCATTGACTCCGATCCTGCCTATGAAAACACTTTGACCAATATAACACTGTCTTGTAGCTTCATTACAAAATATTAGCTATATATGCTAATAAAAATGTCATAGCACAATAAATTTTCAATTAATGTTAAGTGTAGCTTGACATGGATTGATATTTTAAAATATGTATTTCATTCTAATTTTAATCTGAAGCACTCTCAAACTTTAAATTACTGTCTAAATTGGCAAGTCTGAATTTATTAACTACTCTCTAGTCCTTTTCAATTACTCTAGGTTACCTTTTAACCTTGAAGCCTACTTGGAGGAGGCAATGTATATATTTTCTATTTTGCAACTTTCTCTTGGCATTCACTTCTAAATTGAGATTACTACAATACAAACTAGCCTTTTGCTGCTCCAGCCCTATGCCTTTAAGGTGTTAATTTCATTAATCCTCACACATTCCTGTGAGCTCAGTACTAATAATGCATTGCTTTAAAATATTATGAGGTGAAGCATACTAAAGATAAGAGAGTGCGTGATATTACCCAGAATAGATGAAGACATGAAACTGTACACTCTTAACCTCAGAATGATGTTTTTCCTTAAGGATTGTTAGTAAGTTAGCTCAAATTTATGATGATGACCCTGTGGATAACTTCATGCCCTCTTCAAAAGGATGCCATGGAGCTACCACAAAATGGTTTTATAGGTGGTATTAAGGGGGTGAAGGACATGACAATGGGGAATAAGCCTGAACAAAATACCATTATCTAGAAATATAAAAATTCTATGATGAGAACCACTATTCCACACGCTAACAAAAGCATGCTGTTAACACATTCTTTGTTAAATTCGAATCTAATTTTAAAATATTATGTTTTGTTTTAGGTTTTTTTTTTAGATTTAATATTTTCCTTGACTAATGTATCTGTTTCTTCAATTGTATGTTCAATGCCTAAGATTCTATCTTCCATCTCTTGTATTTTGTGGTGATGCCTGCTTCTGTAGTTTCTGTTCACTTACCTGGAATTTCCATTTCCAGAATTTCCTAAGTTTTTTTCTTTAGTGCTTTTATTTCTATTTCTGGGTCTTATACACTTTTGTTTCCTTCAACTGTTTGTTTGAATTTTCTTGGTATTCTTGAAGGGATTTACTCACTTCCTCAAAAATTTTTGCTTATCTTTTCTTCAATTTCAATTAAGGGATTTATTCACTTCTTCTTTGAAGACCTCTATCAATTGCCTCATCCAGTTTTGATATGAGACATGTGCCTAGATTTATTGTAACTTGCTATGCCATATTTGACTGATATCACTGGGAAGTCTGCTCTTTTCTGAAAGTAAATGGAGGAACATTAAATCTGGGGGGGACTGGATGTGGCAGGGAAATGGGAGGAGGGAAAGGCAGTCAAGATCTATTGAGAGACACATATATTTTTAAAACTTGTATGACTTTTTTGATATAAAACAAAGATAATATATAATCGAGTATCAACCCCAAACATATTCATGACTTCATGGTATCATTTTAAATGCAAAATAGAAAAAAAATCTATTTATAGACAACATACTCTCTAACTTTGTTTAATTATTACTTAGATTTAAAAATTTAAATGCATTGCTGAATGATATGTGCTAATTTAGGAAGCTGTTGCTTCACTTTTAAAATAAATTGCAGGAATTTTTGTGAAAGAAGACTACACATAACCAAATATCATTCCCAAACCTATTCATAACTCCATGGTATCATTGTTTAATGTAAAATCGAGTTCTGAACATGTTTTTATTTTTTAAAAAATACTGGCTTTCAATACCCTCTATACCTAGCAATTTAACTAAATGAAAATATAGGATGCGAATACCAGAAATTATATTGCAGATACTCTTTGAATATTTGAATACTCTTTGAAAATCTTAAGATATTATATTTAAATGTTTTTGGTTCCATAAAACCCCTAGAAAGAACTGTAGTGATTATATAACAATGTAGATGAATCTTTATTACTGCCTGAGTGATTTACAGTCTTGTGATATAACAGTAGTGCTTCACTAAACAAAAGAAAGCAATTTAAAATTAAATTATTGAAACACTAACATTAGTTTGATATGGACTCAAATGGAAAACCACATTATCCATGGCTTTAAAGTAGCATTATCTGCAGTGTGGGCTACCTTAAAGCCAACAAATGATTAAGTTGAAAAATATTTCTTTTATAGATTCTGAGTTATATTTTCTCAAATTCAAAGCTCAATCAGCCCTCTTTTTTTTTAATATGGAGTCCTCTCTCCTGAGTTCTCATTTCTCACAGAGGAATGAATTGGGCATTTATCAAATCATGGCATGCAATTGTTGGGCACAAATATGTAATTCAGTCTTGTAAACACACACACACTCTATATGTGTGCATGTATGTATATATATATATACACACACACACACACACACACACACACACACACACAGAGACACATTTCTTCTCTTCCATCTTTTTTCCTTCTCCTTTAGAGTAACTAGATATTCAAAAATTTTATGTAATTTTTATAACTTCTAACTTTCAGTTATTTTTCTCCAAAAATATTCATGTTGGTTTGATTTGTTGATTTGATATTATCATAGTTTAACTGATAGTGTTTCTGCCTTGGTGATCACTAGTGACAGGTTATAGCATAACCAGTGTTATGTCTTTGTATAATTAAATATAATGTAGCAAAATGCTTAGAATAAGTAACTAAATCCACAAAGTTTATCTGTGGTTATAGTATACATACACCATGGAAAAATAAAGTCCTGAAGGAAAGGAAAAAGGAAAGGAGGATGGAAGGAAGGAAGGAAGGAAGGCCAATAAATGTCTTTCCATCTCAGTATTTCTCTAATTATCTGACCATAGCTTCTAAAATCATTTATACAATATTTTCAACATTTCTCCATCTCCTATTTTTATTGTTTTTCCACATTACTCTGTTTTGGTTTCACTGAATATTAATTACAAAGATAAACACCCTGAAAAACACTATTATTTTTTACAGACTAATAAAAAATATAGGCTGAATAGAAATGTGATTCTTTACTAAAATTATTCTTCCTGTAATAAATGTATTTCCAATAAAATAAGGCCGGAACGCAAGGTCTGAGGTATACTTGTCCCTCTTTATGTGTACATTTGATGCTTTGAGGAATATTAGTCTTAAGATCACATATTTCTTCTATAAATTGATAATTTTTTAATTCAGATCAGTCACCTATACCTTGACATTTAAACTCATATACCTTGCTATAAACCTAGTTTATCTGTATGTACTATAACAGATTTGTCAAAACTAAAATGCTAAAAAGTACATTCTTAGATAATTCTTCTACTCACTAACATAAAACAAAGGCACAAGGAACACATTCTTACTTTGGAAATTACTCTCTTTTTTATTTCAACTCCATCATCAGAAGAAGATGAGGGAGTTAGAGTAGATCTGGATTCTCTTTGTTTCTTCAATAAATTCTCTGAGGAAATCATGTCAGTTTTCAATGGGAAGCCAGGAAATCCTGATCTTTTCTTTTCAGGAGTTGTCTAAAATATTTGTTCATTTTTTTACTATTATAAATATGAGCTATAATTTCACAGTCATACACATAAATATCTTCCTTAATTTATCATTTATAAAGCCAAATAATCTTTCATAAGTGGAATCTTATTTAGCCAATATTTAAATGATATGCATCACAATTTAGAAAATTGTGATGGAATGCTAACTTAAAACTTTTAGTAATTGCACAATAACCTGGAGTAGTGTGTGTTGGTATTAAACTACTTTGATCTTAGAGGTAAAATTAACAGGGAGAAAATAAATTACTGTTAAATTCATTTGGATTAAATTTAAAATGTTGCACATATTGTACATGAATTATATGTCAATTAAAATATATAATTGAGTCAGTTTATTTAAAAGATTAATGGGAAATCTGAGAGACTGTGAACTAGGAGACTAGTTGTAGTTCTGAAAACATTCTACACTGAGGCTAAGGTTTTAAGTACTATAAGTATTTATTAGGTGTCTGAGAATGGAGTCATGCAAGGGGAGTTCTGAGTGCTAGTGAGAAAACTCCAAGAAAATGGTAAGAGTCTTCTGATCCCAGTTCATTTAAAACATAGAGTTATTGGGACGTGTGTTTTCATGGTCTTCCTATGTGTAATAGGAGTGTGTTTTCTTCGGATTATTTTCATTACAATTGTCTTTTGTTATTTGTTTATATGTATTTATAGAAAAACATGTTTTTGCCACATATGGCTTGTCTGTGTGATTGTACACTTTACTTATGTGATTCTTCTTAATCCGCAGAGTATAAATTGTGTGATGTTCTGAATAAAGTTTGCTTTTGCATGACACTTTAGTCGGTTACATTTATAGGTTCCATTCTCCATGGTGCCACGGCCTCTTGTTTAGTAAACAGTTAGGGTGATAAAATAAAAAGAGTTATCTCTTTAGGAATAAGATTGCTTTAAATACTGGTTTGGGCAACTCACAATTATGAAACTCAAAGTATTTTAATGCTCTGTACATCAGTAGTCTTCATAAATTGATTAGAGTGATATATTAATAAAATGTCAAAGTAAGTCAGCCAAAGAAAATTGGAATTTGCAAGTAATTATAAAGCATGTAAACATAACAGAGCTTTTTATAAAAGTGTGAAAAGAAGTTAACATTTGAATTCTTGCTATAAAATAAAGCAAATTTGCACCTTCATAGCTATTTATTATTTATTCTAAAACTCATAGGCTCAGAACGTGTGGAATAAGAAAATATTGTGTATTAAGAGAGCAATTATAATACAGTATTCAAAATTAATATCACTTTCATTGTCTTTCCAAACAGCAAGAGAGGATGAATGCAAAATGATCGTTTGCAAAATTCATGCTGTTCCTTTACCCAGCTCTAAGATTTCCAAGCATTCTTTCGAGCCTTGCATAATTTCCCTCCTGTCATTGTTTTGTTATGGCTGAAATTTTATACTTTTAAGAAGCAGGAGAGAAGATAAAGGAATACATGGGTTTCCTGAATATTGATGAAACAGAGTATGTTTTAATAATATGTCAACACAGTAGATTTTTAATTCCTGAAAACAAGAAAAACAAAATTAATGAAATACATACAAAACAAAATGATAAATTATATGGATTGCCCAGCATAATTAGCTATGGTTTTCTTATTGTTTGCATATTTTGTTGTTGTTACTATGTCAAGACACCTGTGACTAGGTTGTAGAGAATGTAGGTTCATTTACTTCATATTCTGACAACTGGAAGTCTTGGATCAAGACACTCATCATCCCACTGTTGCAAGGATCCCTTGGCTGCATGATGGCCTCATATAAATATATTGTAGGAGTAAATGCTGGAACAAGAGGATGGGGGCACCAGAAGGATTCAGGTGAAAGCCTTAATCAGTTTTATAACAACCACTCCTTCTTTGGGATGAACAATGGTTTCATGAAAATTACATTGACTTTTTTCTGAGGATGATAATTTGTTATAATACAGTTACTTCACACTAGGACTCAACTCTGTTCATGTGCTTACACAATTACAGGAGGGGTCATGTTTTTGTTTTTAAATGTTTATTTATTACTTCAGGTTACATCTCCATCATAGTACCCACTTTCCACCCTTTCCAGTCCTGCCCTCTCACCCTGCACCCCCTATCCTTTCCAACCCACTCCTCTGGAATGGAGTGTCCCTACATATTAGTCCCCTGCCCCAGTTCAGCAATCATATGAGGGCCAAGAGCCTCCTCATACACTGGGGTCCTACAAGGCAGCACCACTAGGGCAAAGTGTCTCATGGGAAGGTAAAAAAGTCTGTGTTCCTGTTCCTTTTGGTGCATTGGCTGTAGCATAGTTATGCTGTACTATATGGATAAAATCTGATTATAAGTGAATAGATGTCATGTGCGTGCATCCTTCTGAGCTTGGGTTAGCTCACTCAGGATGAGCTTCTCTAGTTCCATCCATTTGGCTGCAAAATGCATGATTTTTTTGTTTCTCATGGCTGAGTAGTATTCCTTTGTGTAGATGTGCAACAGTTTTTAATCCATTTTTCGGTTGAGGGACATCTGGGTTGTTTCCAGTTTGTAGCTATTACAAATAAGGCTGCTATGAACATGAATGATGAAATGTCCTTGTGATTTAGTGAGGAATCATTTGAATGTATACCCAGAAGTGGTATGGCTGGGTCTTGAGGTAGAGCTATTCCAAGTTTTCTAAGATATCACCAGATTGATTTCCATAGTGGTCATACAAGCTTGCACTCCCACCAGCAATGGAGGAGTGCTCCTCTTTCTCCACACCCTAGCCAGAATATGCTGTCATTTGAGTTTTTGATCTTAGCCATTCTGACAGGTGTGAGATGGAATCTCAGAGTTGTCTTAAGTTGCATTTCTCTGATGATTAAGGATGCTGAACATTTCTTCAAGTGTCTCTCAGCCATTAGGGATTCCCCCTCTGCGGATTCTCTGTTTAGCTCTTTTCCCCATTTTTTAAATTGGATTATTTTGTTTCTTGACATTCAATTTCTTGAGTTCTTTGTAAATTTTGGATATTAGCCCTCTGTCAAATGTGGGGTTGATGAAGATCTTTTCCCAATCTGTAGGTTGCCGTTTTGTTCGAATGACAGAATCTTTTTTGCCTTACAGAAGCTTTTCAGTTTCATGAGATCCTATTTATTGATTGTTGGTCTTAGATCCTGAGCTGATGATGTTCTGTTCAGGGGTTGTTACCTGTGCCAATGATTTTGAGGGTTTTCCCCCACTTTCTCTTCTAATAGATTTAGTGTGACCAGCCTTATGTTAAGGTCTTTGATCCACTTGGACTTAAGTTTTGTGAAAGGTGATATGTATTTCATTGTTTTACATGTTATCCAGTTAGACCAGCACCATTTGTTGAAGATTCTGTCCTTGTTCCATTGTATGGTTTGGCTTCTTTGTCAAAAATTATTATCATATCTGTCTATCTCTGACTTACTACGGTAGCTGATTAACTGTTATTGGCTCTCCTGCTGTCAAAAATTATTATCATATCTGTCTATCTCTGACTTTCTATGGTAGCTGATTAACTGTTATTGGCTCTCCTGCTGTCCTTTAGTCTGGACTGGCATTTTTGGTAACACAAACCTTGCAGCTCTTGCTTGTCTTAGACTTTGACAGAGTCAGAAAGCCAATAGACCATGCTCTTTGTTTTTACACTTATGTGACCATCTTGTTCTTTCAACATAGAACTGAATACTAGCACTGTTTTATATATCTTACCAACATGTACCTGGCTATTTTTCTATGCCCTATTCTATGTGGGGTTGGTTAATCTTTGGTGATACACATATTTCCTAAAATATATGGATTTCTTTAGAAGCCTTAATTGTTAAATGTTTAGTCTGTTACAGCTAGTTGCATTATAAATAAAGAAATATGAAATGAAGCACTGTTATGAATAGGCTCCTCAAGGAAATGGGAGGTGGCTAGCATGCCAACACTGGCTCAGAGCCTTATTGTTCCTCTTCCTTTCTATTTGCTTGTCTCATTCTCAGTTGTAAACTGGCTTGTTGCTTATCTATACTTTTTATTTTTTACCTCACTGCTTTAACTACATGTTCGTATGTCCATTCTCACTGAAACTTCTATGACCAATCTATGTTTCTCAGAATGGATCCATTTTCCTTGCTACTTAAGCTATATCCTTCCTTATTTATTTTATTTTAATTTCTGTGCATAGTGTGTACAACCTAATGAGTTGTGAACTGTGGCTCTCTCTAGTGAGTATCAACACACTAATATTTGATAATTCACAGAATAGCATGTTTATTTTTCAAAAGTCAAGATTTCAATCTTTAAATTTGAGAAGACCATGTTCTAGTCTAGGAGGTTTAAACAAAATGTTCATCAAAATATTACTGGACATAAATTTCAGCATATAAATAAAAGGTCAGTTTTAAACATGAGAAAACATATTAGGTGAATTTCTGCTTTATTAATATAATATTATGTTTTAAAACCATGGCTCATTTTAATTGTGTATAAATATCATATAATCTAAACCAGAGGAAATATTATTTCTGACCATATAAGGTAACATAGGAAATTTCAAGTTTGAGGTTTCTAGAGAGTAGGCCCTAATTTGCTGTCAAATGAGTTTAGCTGGGCATTATCTATATATGCTTTTAATAATCATATTTTTCATATGCAAAATAGGTATTATACTTAGTTAGCATCTTGAGGGAATAAATAACAATACTGTGTAGAAATGAGTTAGATAATATTAACATATATTAGTAACCTTTATCCAGAAATTTTCATATCAAACTTTTAATTCTTAGTACTTTTTAAAGGATGACAAAAAATTGAATTTAAACAAGGTCAATTGTTTTACTTAGGTTGCAATGAATGATAGAAACAGTATCTGAAGCCAAGCCTTAAGACTGTGCCTAAGAAAAAGTTCATTTCTCAAAATCTGCTTCTATGACTTTCATGTATACGTCATCATCTTTCATGATATTCTTCCAAATATAACTGCAATATACTTTAGCAACTGAGCCTTAAAGCAAATATTTTTACCTCTTAGTGTTACATATATATTATATATTACATATATATATACTTATATGTTTAAAAATTGAAAAATGATAGTTGCATTTTGTATTTCTGTATTGGATTTTGACATGCTACAAGCAACTCTTTCAGGTATTTCCCACCTCTTAACAACATAGCAGGGCAGAATCACAATGTTCATGCTGGAAAAAAATGCATGATCAGGTCACAAAATAATTATGATAAAACTCATATGTTTTATATCAGTTTATGATGTTGTGTTGGGTCTTGTTCACAGTTTTTTTGGGAAACATGAAGCTCTTAATGCTATTTAGTAATTTGGGCAGAGATTTGTTTATTTAAAATAAAAGTTCATTATCCTAGGCTCACTTCAAATGATCTATCTTTTTGATCTTTGGAATTCTGAATTTCAGAGATGTTCTACCACATCATATCTCCTTCCTAAATTTATATATTGTTTTATGTTTTTTCCCACTGTGTCCAATAAGTGATGAGCAAGGTGTAGGTCCTTCCCACATGTTTGAAGGAAATGAACACTTTTCTGTCTTCTAGCAGCCATCAAAAACCAATAGCTACTCGGTTAGGGGTGTGGCCTTCTGAAAGTCTCCCTTACTCATACTGGGACATTCCTTGCTTGATTTTATGCAAGTCTTGTTCAGGCAAATATAGATAATGAAGGATTATTGGTGCAATAACCTATCATGTCTAAATGACACTCTTTTGGTACAGTTTTCTTCTTCACCCTGAGTCTCATGTAATCTTTCTGTACTCACTTTAAGGTGTCACTATTGAATATCTTCTAAGAAATCACAATTAGCAGTCACCTTTCTATGCTTGAAATTTGCCAATTTTCATTTACTATCTTTTGTATTACCATAAATAAGGGATTTAGTAACTTATATATTTGTGTCTTATTTATAATATTAAGAAAAGAATAAATATACATACCTCCTAGGGATGATGGGGAATTTAAATGAAAGAATGATGCCTGAAAGTAAAAATAAAATATCCCTTAAGCTATTTCAATAATCTAGATATTACTGTTGTTTATTAAAAGAAGCCAAGTACTACTAATAACAAGTGTCATCCATATATCAAGAGTAGAAATAACATTGTCTTCTCTTTTATATGTAGTATATTAAGGTAAAACAATCAAATATTCACTGGAATTAATTTATCTCTAGTGAATTGAATTAAAGTAAATGCCTACTGCATATAGAAGTAGGAAAATACATTCATGAAACATTTATCCTCATCGCTGATTCTATCTTTGCTTTTCTACCTGCTAAAAGGTAGAGTAGATATGGGAATCTTTTTATATCACACTTTTTAAAACTAAAATAAAAGTTTAAACATGTATATTTATAAATGAGAACAAAGTCACTTGAAAAATCATACCTAAAACTCTAGAGGAATTGCAATATATAAATGGTGGCCTCAAAAATCATAACATCTCAAGGAAGTTTATGTTGTTTGCAGAAAAGTAATCCATTCTCCTCTAGATTTTGCCACTGATATTTGTAGAATTTATGAGCCTTTCATTCCTTCTAGGAATAAAATGTGGATGTTATTCTCCAATTATCTTTTATGATAATTCATTTTTAAAGGACTAATAATAGCATAGATATCAAATAGTTCTAGAAACAACTATGCTTCTATATTATGTTAATTTAATGTGAGAGAAATTAGACTTTATTTATTGAAATTTAAGGCAACCAAAGGGAACACTGACATACAGAAAAAAAATTTTTAAATGAAGAATCAGCCTAGTGTTCTTTATTCTACAGATAATGAACTTCTGAACTATGTGCATACACCCATACACATATATGTACAAATATGCATGATTTTAAACCTTTTATTTATCTCTTGTTAGTTGAGTAGGATACAGATCAATAATATATTTAAATGCATCATGACTATTTCATCTTAATCTTTTGGCAAGATTACATGTTATGTGCTATCTGTAGGGAAACCAGATGGTAAAAGCCAAGAAATAGGTTGTTATCAAATAAGCATTAACATCTTATAACTAAGCGAAAGTAACTGATGTTATTGGATTATTTATGAGTAAACTCTTACTAAGTAAAAATCTAAAAGAATTATTTATGATGAATTTTAATCATTTCTGAGTATGTCAGGCAGTAATCATAAGCCTTTTTATTTCTTTATCTTTATTATGTGGCTTTTTCTGGGAAGACATGAACAGTGTGCTTACTTCATGTAGGATTAAGATGACAGAACAAAGAAAATGTTCTACCTATGTCTAGTGAGTGATTCAGCTAGTTTATTGAAGTTATTTTGAGGAACATGGATATAGATTGACTTGCAGAAGTGTGGATGACCCAAAACTAGCTGCAGCACTAAGAATTCCATCCACGAATTTGTGGTGATTCATGAAACAACTGCCTATGGAATGTTCATGCTTACCTTAGATTTGGCTCCACTGGAATTTTTCTTCTCCACCAGAAATTGCTTACTGCTTATAGAACATGGGGGAGGGGCCTTGTGAGTCTTGTAACTTCCAAGAGCATACTGAGCCTTAGAAGTTTCCTTAGTCTACTAAATCTTATGAACTACTGCTCTTACTTCCATGAAGAAATGTTTTAATTTGAAGAAAATAGCTACACATTACTATTACTATTTCCCCACTACTCCTTCCTTGATGTTCACTGAGCTTCAG